>JAJAGP010004903.1:16261-40992 GCA_025084515.1 Ancistrus triradiatus | reverse complement strand
TGAAGTGAGAATATGCAGGTGGGAGGGAGTGAGGGAGGCAGGAGAAAGGGGAGTGGAGGAGCGCAGCCAGTGGGAAAAGCCTCGGCCGAATCCTGCCTCCTACCCGCCATGGCTCTCTATCATCAATACAGACTGCACTTTCTCCCTGGCACAAACAACACTGCTGAGAGTTTGAGGCTCGCGCACACATGCACACACACACGCCTAAAAACATATTTTCAAGCCACAGGAACGTGTCTGGAGCTTGCTTGCTTGCTTGCTTAGTAATACCTCGGTAATGTCCTTCTCTCCCTCCCTGTCTGATCCAAAACATTACACTTCGCTGCTAAATGTTAAAGTGCAGCGTTTTCCATTAAATTTGTGCACAGCTAAGCAAACAAAGTGGACGTGCCTGTAGGACCAACAGTGTCACTGTGCAAAGAGACAGAATCAAATCTAGCGCAGGGCTGTTCAAGTGCCTCCAAACTGCTTGTTTTACCTTTAAACAAATCTACATTTAGAGTCAGTCAGGTGGCTGATGCTCTAATCTTGCATTGTAACTCGATCCCACTTGAATCACAGTGACCATTTGCACCTTCAGTCATCCCGCCTTGGACAGGAGTACCATTACAAGAGAAAAAAACTAAATTAAGGAGTTTGCATCGTTACTTTTGAAACCTGGTTGCTTCTAGTTAGGTAATTAATTCAGCCTAACACTGGATCAGGGTTGAAAGTTGATCCCAAAATGAGTCTTAATTCTAAATTTAAGATTTCATAAATGATTCATGATTTAATTAATACTAGGTATATAATTAATTCGTTCATTTAGCAGATGCCCTTAGCCAGAATGATACAATCTTACAATCCAAGCAATTGTGGATTAAGGGTCTTGTTCAACGACCCAACAGCATTAGATTGGTGGAGGTGAGATTTAAATGCTAGACACTGTGTCAGAGTCAAGACCGAGACTGGGAGTGGCTTAGACAAGATTTTTTTTTTTTTTTTTCAACATACAAAAACAAGACAAAGAAAAAAATAAAGTAAAAGTCATTTGTAATTCACTTCACATTCATTATGAGTCATTATACATGATACATATTAATAAATTCTTATGCTTAATCCTATATTTTGTAAAATATAACCTAAAATAATATACAGCCTAAAATTATTATTAACGATTATTATATTCTAGTCTTAATCAAACTAAGGCAATGTAACTTTTGTAAGAAAATGATGGTGAAGATTTTTGGTTTGAAAATGATGGTTTACTTTCTTCTCTCAAACTTAATCAGAAGGCACCACAAAGTCACCTGAATATAAACAACATTTGATCCATTTTTATTATTAAAATGTGTAATAGTAATAACAACACTTGAATCTGGGCTACTGTCCTAATCTATACTAAATAAAGTGAGCGAAAAGGTGAAACTGCATCTTTACGCCAGAATATTCAAAATAAAACGTGTTAATTGAATGGATACTGAACAAGAAGGAGCATAATACTCTCACTGCTCAACCACGATGGTATTGCTCAGTGGTCAAGGTTCCGGACAACTAATCAGAAGGTTCAACTCCATGTTGTCTTGAGAAAAGATCTTAAAATTAAGCAGAGCAGTAAAAGGTTAATTCACTTTGAATGTACGGCACGGTAGCCCTGTATTTTAAATGCCTGACTATAGTTCTAGAAAGCAGTTAGCGGTACTGAAGCAGACGAGTGTCATGTTGACTGCCGTCAGTAACCAAGAAGCAGCAGTTATGTTCAGGTAAACCTGGACAGAGATTCAAGGTCTGCTCCTGAGCCTTTCCACTTCACTCGTCACATGCTGGAGAAAAGCAAGATCTGAATGTGCATTTTGTTTCAAAGTCTTTCCCACACTGAAAGAGGTAACGTGATGGGCTGTCACATGCATGGGCAGGGCCTTGGTCGGGGTCGGAAAGAGAGGAAGCGCTGGAAATTCCTTGCATTCCTGACAGGAAGAGATAATAAGCTTCCGACCGACAGCACGGAGAATAGCCATCGGAAAAATAACCGGGGCCTCGGCTCAGCTGTGGGAGTAATAACAAAGGTTATGAAAGCAGAGCGGCGTGCGCACTAACAGGAGAATTTATTAGAGAAAGACAGGTGAAGAGTACGAGGGTAGAAGCAGCGAAGGTGTTGAGAAACACGAAGGCTTTGCTGCTGTTTAAATAATTCAGATGGAAACACTGCAGCCCTGTGTAAACACCCAGCAAGCTTTATGCTGACAAGGTCAAGTGCTGCATGGGAACTGAGGCTGCACACAGTAAACCCTCACAAATCAGAGCCCCTTGTTTATATGCACCGGCTACAAGCTCAGCAAAATGGAAAGAATTCCCTAAACAAAACCTAATTAAAACTGTAGTATATGGGCGATTACCAATAACAATCATTTTGACGTTTTGTTTTGGAGAGTAAACCCAGCGTATTTAAAATACATCTATAATGGAAACCTCATGATTTATACATACGCCCGAATCCCTCGGACAAAACAGTGAAACGACGCAGTTTGGAGAATTCATTCGATAAAACAAACAACTTCAATGAGCGGCTCAAACGCCAACAATTGGGTATCACTAAACAACTGATCAAACTCAGACACAGAGCAACTGATCACAAGTTACTTCTTCAAAATAAGCATAAGAAATGATCAAGCCTTGCACTAGCGGTGCTCAGGAGGGGCAGCGGTCTAATATGGTTCTTTATTTACGTTTTAATGGTCACTGCACCTACGTCTTGATGCATGCTCAATGATCCAGGTAAGAAAATCCAAGAAGAAGTCACTTAGATGAGTGACGAAACGTTTCTCCAACAAAATCTATGTCCAGATGAACAGATTCAACTTCTTGGATCACTGCACTTACATTTACATTTACAGCATTTAGCAGACGCCCTTATCCAGAGCGACTTACAATTGGTACAGTCTTACAATCCAAGCAATTGTGGGTTAAGGGCCTTGCTCAAGGACCCAACAGTGGCAGCTTGGCAGAGGTGGGATTTGAACCCTGGACCTTTTGGTCCATAGTCCAGAATCTTACCCACTAGGCTACCACAGTCCCAATTGTAGCACTTCTACAATTACAGACTGTAGTCCATCTGTTTCTCTCCATTCTTTGTTCGTCCCCTTTACTCTGTTCTCTAATGGTCAGGACCCCATAGATCAGGTAATATTTTGGTAATGCATCATTCTCAGCTCTGCACTGACACTGTTGTGGTGGTGGTGGTGATTAGTGTGTGTTGTACTGGTATGAGTGGATCAGATCCAGCAGCCCTGCTGGAGTTTTAAAACACTGTTCACTTTATTAGAGACATGTACCATATCCTTCCACCTTGTAGATGTAAAGTCAGAGACAGCAGCTCATCTGTTGCTGCACAGTTTGTGCCTAAAGGATGCTAGAGGCTGGAGTTTTTGGCAGGTGGACTATTTATGGTCCAGCAGTGACACAAAGGTGGTTTAAAATGGCTAGCAGCATCAAATACGGTATCAAGATCTGCTTATTCTAAGAGAATTTGCTTCTTTTGGGCTTGTTTCCTTAGACCTGAGTACTTGTTTCTCTGGTGGGATATGGCAACCCTAGAATTAAACGCAGCATCTGCGAAGTGGCTGCCACACACACTTGAGGAGAAAATAAGAAAATCTTTATCTAATTATTAACATTTTAAGTTTATGTAACATCTTTCTGTGAGATAATAGGCTGCTCGAAAATGTGAAATCCAGATTACTGACAAAATCGGATTTTCTGCAGTTATCTGATTTTTAAGGGTACATAAACGCACTCACTGTGGCTTGTTACCATTCGGAAAGCACAAGAAATCTCCCTCTCTGAAACTGTCTACAATTTGTGGTTTGCAGACACATCCACAACAGCACACCAAATGAGCCGTTTACAAAAATGTAATGGATACATGTTAGTTTAACAAACACCAGAGCACTCAATGAATAAGAACTCCCAAGCTTTCCACTACATACGTTTCCCTTTTGACCATGATTATACAGTATTTTCATTACATCAATTAATTCTATGTCTAGCTCCACCAAGTGCACTTCCTCTTGAACAACACACAAGTATTTCATGCCTCAGGACTGAGATAATTGCATCTCGACGACTGACTGTTTCTTCTCCATATGTTCCGCTACAGAATAGAGAAACAGCCAGCAGCTGACCCTTCAGTGGATGATGTAAGAGGAGGACATCACAGAGTTTTGCCAGCAGACAGAAACTCCCATACACACTGTGCCTGCAAGCTTGTTTTTCCATCTCCCTTGTTTGGGATTCTGAGGTTTGTATATCTAGTTTCCTTCACTGGGATGAAGTCCGTGTCTGTAGTGTATTTATCGGCATGATAACATTTAGCTCTGGAGATAACACTCAGCTTTAATATCAGTGTGGCAGGAATCAAGAGCACAAAGACATTCCCTTTTCTTAACAGCACTTAAAGAACGTGGCAGCCGGGCGGTTCAAGTACTCACGGAAATATTTGAGAAGAGACAAACCAACAAACCTACAATTCAGCAGCTCAATTGTCACTGTGCAAACCTTCACGTTAATATAAGCACCAAGCGATTGAGATTATAAGAAGCTCTACCAATTAGTGTGCGAAGAGGATTATAGAAGCTAGTTTATCCTGTTCTGTACTGGTTTAATCAAATATTATGTTAAACTTACACATACCACTTTATCACCAAAGATACACAATTTTTTCCCCAATTCCCCAAGGTAAACAAGGCTAAAAACTACTGGTAACCTTAAATTTGTAACTTATCATATTTCTGTTGGTAAAACGCTGTGAAGGTGCACTGTGAAAGCTCCACATGTAGATAACTGGGCTTTAAAGGGGTCAAATTCCAGCTTGTGTATCTAACATCAGCAACTACAGTGGGGCAAAACAGCATTTAGTCAGCCACTGATTGTGCAAGTTCTCCTACTTAGAAAGATGAGAGAGGTCTGTGATTTTCATCATAGGTACACTTCTACTATGAGAGACAAAATGACAAAAAAATCCAGGAAATCACATTGTAGGATGTTTTAAAAAATTTATTGTAAATCATGGTGGAAAATAAGTATTTGGTCACTGACAAACAAGTAAGATTTCTGGCTCTCACAGACCTGTAACTTCTTCTTTAAGAAGCTCTTCTGTCCTCCACTCATTACCTGTATTAATGGCACCTGTTTGACCTCGTTATCTGTATAAAAGACACCTGTCCACAGCCTCAAACAGTCAGACTCCAAACTCAACCATGGCCAAGACCAAAGAGCTGTTGAAGGACACCAGGGAGAAAATTGTAGACCTGCACCAAGCTGGGAAGAGTGAATCTACAATAGGCAAGCAGGTTGGTGTGAATGAATCAACTGTGGGAGCAATTGTAAGAAAATGGAAGACATACAAGACTATTGATAATCTGGTGAAGGCTTACAGGAAACGTTTGACCACTGTCACTGCCAACAAATGTTATGTTACAAAGTATTTAGTTGAACCAAATTTATTGACCAAATACTTATTTTCCACCATGATTTACAATTAAATTATTTAAAAATCCTACAATGTGATTTCCTGGATGTTTTCCCCCCATTTTGTCTCTCATAGTTGAAGTGTACATATGATGAAAATTACAGACCTCTCTCATCTTTTTAAGTAGAAGAACTTGCATAATCTGTTGCTGACTAAATACTTTTTGCCCCACTGTAACTATTCCTCAGATTCCTCACTTTAATCTGATTCATGAAAATCATACTTACATTATTTTGACACTTCACAAGAGCTTGTAACATCTGTTTACACAATTATAAATACAATTCTAGTACTAATTCACAACATAAAATATAACGATGCAATATTAAGTTTGAATTTGCATATCTTTTTTTGTCTTCCTTTTTTCTTGCAATCGTATTTAACTGTATCCTCAAAAGAAACACCGCAGCTGGACATCTGTCCATGAACTGAATCTCAAGAGAAGGTGGGTCATGCAGCAAGACAACGAGCCTAAGCACACAAGTCGTTCTACCAAAGAATGGTTACAGAAGAATAAAGTTAATGTTTTGGAATGGCCAAGTCAAAGTCCTGACCTTAATCCAGTCGAAATGTTGTGGAAGGACCTGAAGTGAGCAGTTAATGTGAGGAAACCCACCAACATCCCAGAGCTGAAGCTGTTCTGTATGGAGGAATGGGCTAAAATTCCTCCAAGCCGATGAGCAGGACTGATCAACAGTTACAGGAAACGTTTTGTTGCAGTTATTGATACAACAATAAACATCAGTTAAGCATGGCATCATGTGATCAGGATAATGGCGGAATAATTGTTTTTCTAGCCTATAAGACGCACGTGTCCTTCTGAGTTTACTTCTGTAAGCAGACTGAATTCATGGTGGTGCATCCTACATCAAACTAGCATTTGAAGGTGTGTAAGAGGTGCTCCATCTCTATCCAAACCATAATAAACTGTGATGTTCATATTTCACAGGCTCACACTTTCATACACAGGATACACACTATTTATGAAGAACGGCTGGAAATATATCATGAGGAGTCTCTCCTTACAGTCTGACACACAAAGGACAAAAACACAGTTGTGGTAACATTTGATCCAATCTGTTAGTTACAGCTTGAGCAGCTTGTAGCAGCAGCATGGTGTTGCATAACACTCTCTCGATCTGTTCAATTCCAAGCACACACATTTCAACATTAAACGCGCCGAGAACATAAGCAGACACGCTGCGTCCTCCATGGCTACGGCCGAATCGCTCTCATGCTCTGAAAGTGCATCAAACTGTAAAGATCTAACACCCGGGGGCAAGCAAGCGCAGCTCCGGACAGCAGCGAGATAAAAGACAGCCCTGGAGAGATTAAATGCAGAGAGTCTGGAGAACAACAATATGGGAGATCTGTGTATAAAGGCTCGTTATGCAACACAGCAGCAACTGTGGCCCACGTTGTGAGGAGAGAGAGAGAGGGAGACCGAGAGCGCGAGCGGAAGAGATAATAGGAAAAGACGGCGGGAGATTCAGTACATACTGTACACACAACATGAATATCATACAAACTCAGTGTTGTTCCATGTCTCATTTCCTTTGACAGCAGAGATAAAAAAATTAAAAAAACTTTTTTTATGATGCAGAAACAAGCAGGAATATGATAAAAAAAGCAACAGTGCTGCCAGATGGTCGTTTCATATGTTAAGTGTTAACAATTAACCAGTATTTAACCCAAACTAGATATGAAGTTACTTTCAGTCTTCTGCTTTTGGTCTTGTACATGTAAAAAAACATCTAGAAACATTACCATGCCAGTGACACACATATACATACATATAGAGAGAGAGAGAGAGATGGTGCTTGAAAGTTTGCGAACCCTTTAAAATGTTATATTTATGAACTAAAACATCATCATAAGTCCTAAAAGTAGATAAAGAGAACCCAGTTGAGGCAAAATGAGACAAAAATATTATTGGTCATTTATTTATTGAGGAAAATGATCCAATATTACATCTTAGTGACTGGGGAAAAGTATGTGAACCTTTGCTTTCAGTATCTGGTGTGACCCCCCTGTGCAGCAATAACTGCAGCTAAACATTTCCTGTAACTGTTGATCAGTCCTGCACACCGGCTTGGAGGAATTTTAGCTCATTCCTCCATACAGAACAGCTTCAGATGCAGCAAAACAGGCCCAAACCATGATGCTACCACAACCATGTTTCACAGATGGGATAAGGTTCTTATGCTGGAATGCAGCGTTTTCCTTTCTTCAAACATAACGCTTTTATTTTAAACCGAAAAGTTCTCTTTGGTCTCATCCGTCCACAAACATTCTTCCAATAGCCTTCTGGGCGTGTTCACCGGATCTTAGCAAACTTTTGGAGAGCAGTGGCTTTCTCTTGCAAGGGGCCCTGCCATGCTCACCATTGTTTTTCCAGCCGTCTTCTTCTGATGGTGGACTCATGAACATTAAACATCAGCCAATGTGAGAGAGGCTTCAGTTTGCTTAGAATTTACCCTGGGGTCCTTTGTGACCTCGCCAACTATTACACAAACAGCCTTGCTCTTGAGTGAGCTTTTTAGTCGACACCACTCCTGGGGAGGGTAACAATGGTCTTGAATTTCCTCCATTTGTACACAATCTGTCTGACTGTGGATAAGTGGAGTCCAAACTCTTTAGAGATGGTTTTGTAACCTTTTTCAGCCTGATGAGCATCAACAACTCTCTTTGAGGTCCTCAGAATTCTCCTTTGTTCGTACCATGATACACTTCCACAGACGTGTTGTGAAGAGCAGACTTTGATAGATCCCTGTTCTTTAAATAAAACAGGGTGCCCACTCACACCTGACTGTCATCCCATTGATTGAAAACACCTGACTCTAATTTCACCTTCAAATTAACTGCTAATCCTAGAGGTTCACATACTTTTGCCACTCACTAATATGTAATATTGGATCATTTTCCTCAAGAAATAAATGACCAAGTATAATAATTTTGTCTCATTTGTTTAACTGGGTTCCCTTTATCTACTTTTAGGACTTGTGTGAAAATCTGATGATGTTTTAGATCATATTTAGTTCCAGAAGGTTCGTAGAGTGCCAAAAGGAACAATGTAACTTTTCCTATAAGGAACAACGTAAATCCGTTCCAGAATCCCAGAAAACTCACACTCCTATGGAGTTATATTGTATAGGTGCTCCCTGATTTGCAATGGGGATATGTTCCGACAAACCCATCGTAAGTTGAGTGCCTCGTAAACCAAGGAGTTTAATATATACTGTATATATCATAGCATAATTACCTTGAACATGCTTAGAACGCTTGCATTAACTTATAATTAGGCAACACCATTAACACAAAGCTTAGTTTATTATAAAATCTTAAATAGCTTCTGAAATTTACTGAATAACTTATTGAAAGTGAAAATAAAAACCAAAATGCTGCCTGGATGCCCAGCATCTCAATGTTTTCATTTTGGTTGGCTGTTATCACTAATCTTTTTAGGAGCCATGGTGACTTATTTTCACTAAGAACACAGTACTGTGGATGTAAAATTAAAGAAAAACATAAGAACCACAGCACAAATCTCTCACAACGTGATAGCTGTTGTAATACTAAGTCTTGATCCAATGTCTCGGCTGAACAGAGTTGCACATCTGGACTGATACAAGTTTAAGCAAGTGTGCCGAGGCATTCTGACAAAGAAAATTTGTTTCAGCACTCCAGCAGGGGTCGCTGTTGCAGCACTGAGGATGATCCCCCGACTGGCCTCCCCTTCTCCCTTAGACACAGCCAATCCTCTCTCACCTAACTGCTTTCATATTTAACATGATCTAAAAGGATTTAATCAGCAATTTGACAAAATATTGATTTCTGGTGACAGTTCAGCTGTGTTGCATTAATTTAGTCATACCAATGATTGATCTTGGTCCTATTAGCAAAACGTCTGCTTTACTTTATTTATGCCTCAGCACATTACCCAGCAGACAGAACAATTTCATCATGTGTACAGCAGCCGTAATGTATGCACAGTCAGAACTACAAAAACATTAGCTGTAGCAGGTTTCATCCGGTTAGACCAGCCAGGGAGGCACACGGACTCGATCCACATCTCCAGATTAAATACATGCTGCACTGCAAGATAGAAACACTAGAGATGCTTCACACAAACACTGAAGTCGTGCTTGGGGATCTGCAGGATGAGCAATGGTCTGTACACACATCATGTCAAACACCATGAGAGCAGAGACATGAAGAACCGGAGGACACATTCAAGAAGTTCTTAAGTCCCATGAGATCCACAAACACATTTCTGTCAACTTTACCACTGCTTTACAGGCTATACCTCATAAAAGTCATCTAATTACCAGTCACAAACAATACTAATACAATAACAACACACCTGACTTACAAAATAGCCGATGATGTAGATGAATCAAATACACCAATAAGAAATTATATACGGACAATAGCATCTGTAATCTTGCATTCACAGTCAAGGACGTGCTAAATAAAATCTATTCCTATTTTCAGCGTTCAGCAGTCACCCTTATCCAGCACAAATTACAACTGAGCTGACTAACTGAAGCTTAAGGGTCTTGCTCACTGGCCCAATAGTGTCAGCTTTAGGGAACCAGGAGTTGGACGCAACCTTACCAGTAGTAGTAAAACCGGAGTACCAAGAGGAAACCCACCAGCCAGGACTCGACCTCAGGTCTCAAGCACTGTGAAGCAACGGCTTTAATCACCAAGCCACCCGTATGTGCAGTAGTCCAGAGACTTAACCTCTGAGCCACCCACATCCTGCAGGAAGTCAACGGTTAAAGTGGAAACTGGAAGGTGGTGGAACTGTACGTGGGAAGGAAGCTACAGTGACCATCTGCTGTCTTATGTTTGAAATTTCTATATTTTTCAGCTAAACAACTAAAATACTCTTAAGAACTGAATCTGGCTGTCTGGTCTCATCCAGAGGAACAAGTGCATGACTTTCACTAGTAATTTCTAACGATGCATCGTGAAAAAATGTCAACGATGTGCAGTTATGCTGCCATCTAATGCAATTGCATTTCTTGACACCAGAGGGCGCAATCATACCAAATTTATTTTAAATGCAGCAGACAGATTCTTTTGTTTAAATTTTTATACAAGAAAAGTACACATTATTTTGAATTGTTATTCATCAGAAATAAAAAAACTAATGTTACTGGTTATTTATTGGTGAAGCTTGAATAGAGCATTTTGTTTACAGTAATTTAAATTAAATTGCTTGCACCAGACATTTTAAAAATCGTAAGAAAATGGAATTCTGAGGAGAGTGTATTGTTACATCCCTAGGAGTCAGTGTACAGAAACAGAAAACATTTCAGCCACAGCACCCGAGGACCTTTGATTTTTTTCGCAATCTTCCCTTGAATGCATATCTTTGACGAGGAAAAGTACAATTGTCAAATAAACCGTATATTTAGGTTTGTGTGTAAGTTTCAAATACATCTGACAGAGCTTTTCACAAGATTTCTCAAGAATCATTTCAAATTGCACCTGAAAACATGTGTGCAAGGCTTAGCAGATCTCATCAGATCTCAGCTTCTTGGCAGGTTGTCAAAAATCCACCGTTTCAGTTCATTTAGGAAAATCATAATGGGGAATCATGTTCAGTGCCGAAGGACGCCTGGCTCGATTCCAGCAGAGGAACCGTCAATACAGCAGGTCTCAGTCTTTCTCCAGAACAGATATTGATCTGCTTTGACAATCTCCCGTTTGCCAAGAGTTCACTTAATCCTCGTGGTTGAGAGAGCCCTTATTCTTGCTGAGTGCCGTCATTAAATACAAGTTAAAAGACCCTACGGTGAGGGGAAACAACACGGGGAGCTGGGGATTGCTGTTGAATTCCCAGAGGCACAACTCTAATGATGTGCAGCCTCAGGGGTGGGTCTAAATCCCAATATTTGATCATGGACAGCCTTCCTGCAAAGCTGGCTGGAGAATTCAGTACCTCATCCTGCAGAGAAATCCTCTGATCGATGTGGTTAAAACCTCAGACGAATTATGCAGGATGTGGAACTTTCCATTATTTAAGAGAGGAATCTCAAGGATATTTTGCAAATAAGCCCGTGGAATCGAGTCACGTCATTTCTTTCTGTCAATAACATTGTTCTAAAGATATGCTCATGCTCTTGAGCTGAGCCACATGCACAGAGGCCACCTGACACACCCCAGAAGAAAACAAACAAAATGGAGCACACTGGAGGAATTGTAATCGTTTTTAATCCCAGTCCTAGACTGGAAACAAAGTTTTCATCTTCACATAAATGGCCCCAACGTGACTGAATGTTGTCTCAGCATCTCTGATTTTAGTCACCCAGTTTAAGAGCTGCAAGTTCAAAACAAATTTATCTGCATTTATTTTTGAATATCGGCCTTGTGAGCACAGGTAATGGCCAATGCCGATTAACTCAAAATGCCATTGATTGGCCGGACAATTGATCAGTCTATCACTAGTCATCTGTTGAGCAACTTTTCAAGCAGGATTTAACTTTCCTCTGAAAGAAATTGGCAACACCGGGCAGAACTCTGCAAATATGAATGCAACACTGTCAGTCTCTAAAGCTAAAACAAGCAGAGGATGTTACTGAGGGAAACAAGCACCTACACACACCTACCCACACTTAAAGACACACTAACACACACCTACACAAAGGTGACTGCACATTAGCACTTTGGCTCTCAGAGACGTTTACCCACTCCATTTGCACCGGATAGCCCCCTGTCAGGCCAAATTGCGGAGGATTCCTACTTACACACATCAAAGCTTCAGAGGCTTCACATCCACTGGGTGTTCGGAAATTATCTTCTCCTCACAAAGTGGCTGAGATCAAACCGTCTCAGAGGTAAATAGCATTCACTCACTTTTTACTTGCTGCATGTGTCGGATTGGGAAATAATTGCCCTGAAGCTCCAGACAGCGAAGGAGCAGTAGTTGACGTATTTGTTGAACGGGCTGCTTGCCTTTGCCCTTTAAGGAGTTCTGGGGTCCATACCCATCAGTCCCAGTCCCAGTGGCTTCTGTGCCCACCAGTCTAAGTAAACGAGGTGTGGCATCTGTGGAGGAGTCACAGCCTGTCAGGAGGAGGTGCTGCTGCTATTGGTATCTGTACCAATTAGTTCCAGTGAAGAAACAGGTCATAGCCTCTGTGCCAGTCAATCCAGTTAACAGATTCATGTCCTCTGTGCCCATCAGTACAGGTGAAAGGGATTTGGCCTCTGAGCCTGCCAGTGACACTATAATACTTGGAGACATTATCATAACATTCTCTGTGACACAAGGTGTGAGGTTTGCTGACAAAGTCACCTTAAAACCAGAATGTAAAAAATATTAACTCTGCCAAAGAAGGGATTATTATTGCCTAAGCCACTGAAGAAAAATCTTGATACCCGAGATACTCTCAGAAAAAGTTACAGTACTGCAAGTAATGCTAAAATCAATATCATATCATCATTTTACCAAACTCTAGAAACCAGTCTGAAAACACTGTGGAATTTAATAAGTGCTTGCACAAGACCGATTCCTATCTGACTGCTCTGTGACATCATGCCATGTTCTTACCGTACCGAGTGGATGCTTTAAATGTGTCTTTCATTAACTGAATCATTGCTCATATATTGGAAAGGGCATGGTATTGGAAGGAGAGACCGACACCACTCATTTCAGACAGCACACAGTCCGTCCATCAATCTAACGCCTCCGTGTGATCCAGCTCAATTCCCAACACGCTGCTGCAGC
Source organism: Ancistrus triradiatus (assembly GCA_025084515.1). Lineage (NCBI taxonomy): Eukaryota > Metazoa > Chordata > Actinopteri > Siluriformes > Loricariidae > Ancistrus > Ancistrus triradiatus. The sequence goes on along the minus strand of JAJAGP010004903.1, from coordinate 27,745 downwards.
TTCACAGCACAGAGACCTGATGGCCGCCTTGCCCAACGAAGACAAACGATTCACCATCTCGACAGGGATTTCTGGAAACCAAGTCGTCGTTTCAATTTGCTCAATTCCCAGGACGTATTTTCGGAGGCAGAGGAGGACGAAGTGAGACGATCCAGCAGAAAATGAAAAACAATCAAATGAAACAAGGTAGTTTTTGAAGGTTAAAACACAACAACACAAAAACAACCACTGTCTTCAAGCCAGGAGGGTTCTTCTTGGGGTTTCCTGTTGGTTTTGATGGTGGTCCATGAGACTGTGAGTTACCTGGATAAAATGGCTAAATTTGTGCATTTCAGAATAGCAGTAAACAGGTTATTACAGACAGGAAAATCAACTTTTATGTAGCCTAAAGGTCTAAAAACCCACGTTGAATAGGACTCTCCAAACTGGATTCATGCCACATTTTTTAGACCATATTTTTTTAAGCTCTGTCATATTATGACTGACTGAAGGGAGTCATTATTATTGAAAGCAGTGGTATTTCCTTTGGTGAATCAGATTCAGCAGGATGTGACAGGGTTGGTGCAACAGGCACTCAGAACACTCTGCATGGGGATAAGCATCTCAGCTCGAGAGCGTAGTAATCTGATTAAGGTAAACAGCTCGTCCAGTGATACCTGAGCGGTTTGTTCAAAGCCGGCGGTAATGCAATATGAGGTGAACCACGCCGCGCTACGTTTGATTAGATTTATCCCCCACTTATTCAATGGAACTCTCTTTAGCAGTCAAAGTGTAGGAGTTATAGTTCAATATACTACAGTACATGACCAGAAAGTATGTGGACACCCAGGCTTCACATCTATATGTGCTGGTTTGCTTGTGTTGGCTCAGTGGTTGAGTCTCTGGACTACTAAACAGAAGGATGCGAGTTGAAACCCCAGAAAACCAAGCTGCAACTGTTGGTCCCTTGAGCAAGAACCTTAACCTTCAACTGCTCAGCTCAGTTGTAAGTCTCTCTGGATAAAGGCATTTGCTAAATGCTGTAAATGTAAATTAAATGTAAAACCATCATCGGCTGGACTGCTATAACAGGCTCCACTGTTCAAAGAAGGTTTTCCATTAGCTTTTAGAACACAACTGCTGGGAGTCGCTTCCATTCTGTCAGACGTTGATGTTGAACAAAATGCATCGAAATAATACCTAATGTTTAAATTAAGATTAAGGTTCAGATTTGGGGTCTCATGATCCACACCAAACCTGACTCACCATTTCTTGGATTTCACTTCAGTCTATAACAGGGAAGTCTTACCTTTTTTGCATCCATTTTAATTGGCTCTGGATAAGGGTGTCTGCTAAATGTTATAAACGGTTTACAAGATTTCACAACAACAGCACTTCTCAGGCAGGGGCGGATTTCCCATAAAGTTGAGCATCATTAGCATCAATTTCCCAAAACGCTTTGTAATAAAGGTAGAATGTTAATAGTGTTCCAGCTGACTCACTCATTAATCTCAATGTGCCTCCTAAATTGGGACTGCCCCCGTGTTAAACCAGCGGGTGACAAAAGAAGCACATGGACGTTGCACTTGTTTCTATTTTTATATGAACGACTAAACACAGTTCTTATTTTAAATATATCAAGGGGAAAACGTCAGAAATAAACTATTTAAACCCGCAGTTAGTCATTTAGTAGCTGCCTTTGGTCTGTGTTCAGATAAAAAAAACAGGTCCACAGGTATTAGCATGAAGTCTCGGAACTTATACCAGTTCAACCCTTATACCAGTTCCTTTTAATCCTAAACTCCCCCAAATGATTCGCACAGCAATAAAGATCATCATCAATTGTTTTATGATCGATTTACTGGGAGGAGTCAGCTACAAATGACTTGCAAATTAATTGGAAAGCAAACAAACCAGATTGAACTATACACTGAACTGTTTACCATGCCAGTGGAGATTCCAAAATAAACAGGCAATCACCAGCGTGATCTCATCTTGCCCGCCACGTCCTGGCTCAAGTCTCAGCTCTGCAACCCTATACAGAGATCCATATTTATCACCTCGAAGCTCTCGTTCTGAAACCCCAAGCAACGGGTTTCTGATGTTAACCTCATTAAACCCCATCCATAATGGATGCAGAGGAAATCTATAAACACTCCAGGGAGGTGTTTAGAAACATGACGCATCCCTAATAGCCACTTCATGGCTTACAATAAACCTGATAGGGCTCTAATAATACAGTCACGAGCGAGGAAATTCGGCGGCAATGTAGAGTCTAATAGATCAGGTTTCTCATAGCAAGATCTATAATTAGTTTGAGTTTGATAGATGAATTCATTTTGCGTGACTCTATGTACCTACAAACAGGCCTGTGCTAGTTATACATACCACGCTCGGAACTGTACGCTGTAATGGACTACATAATTCAGTAGATGCTTCTATCCAGAGCGGTGTACACTTGAGCTGAGTAGTTAGGTTAAGGGCTTTGGTCAAGTGCCAAACAGTGGTAGTTTGGCAGAGCCACAATTTGAACACATGGACTTCTAATGCCTTGACCACTGAGCCACTTCATTCCATTGATGGAGTCATAAAAGTGACGAGCACAATTTTTGGTGGTTCTGTTCCTCCACTTTGTCTGGTTCTTGCTAAACCTGTTACAGGTGCGGAACACCCCATAGCTGTCAAAAGGGGTTACCTGACAGGTCTTAATAACAGACCTGAACAGGGTCCAATGCATCTTAGGATCATGCACACCACTTTCAGAGATTATTACCTGGTCTGGCATTTATTAAACGCAAACAACCAATTATCCGGTAAACTCGTGCCGAGATCCAGATATTCTCTCCTGTTTCTGTATACCTGCAATGCCCACCTAGATTTTGACAAGCTGCTTACTCGTCAGTCTCATTATAATACTTGCAAGCAATTACCACAACTGATACTATTTATAACTCTGGAGGCCCTTTTCCTTCCATTAATTAGGGCATCTGCATTCTGTTTGGTCTTGTTGTGTTTGTGTGTGTGTGTGTGTGTGTGTGTATACAGTACACAGCGACTAAATGCGAAATTGCATGAATGACTAATGAGCATGTAGTCAAAAAACAAAAGTGAATCTTCATAAGGATTCCTCTATGAAGTGCCCTCTGAAAGTGTCCTGTGGTATCTGCCTCCAAAACGTCAGCATCAGCCTCCAAGGACTGGACTTGTTTGTCCAGGACATCCCACAGACGCTCGACTGAACTGAGATCTGGGGAATTTGGAGGCCAAGTCAACACCTTAACTCTTCTCATGTTCCTCAAACCATTCCTGGACAAATTTTTACTGTGCGGCAGGACGCATTATTCTTCTGAATGAGGCCACTACCATTAGGGAATACCATTGCCATGAAGAGGCACACTGGTTTGATTCCTAGACTGGACTATAGCTGTGTGGAGTTTATATGTTCTCCCCTCGTCTGCATGGGCTTCCTCCAAACACATTTGTAAGGTCTGCTGAGGTCTTTAAACTGTCTCAGTGTGAGTAAGTGAGTATGTGTGTGGTGTGTGCTTGCAATGGATTTGGAGGCCTAATCTGAAGTTGGCCATCTTGTGCCCTGTGCTGCCGGTTAGGCCCCAGCTCCTCACCCTTGAACTGGATTAAGCAGGTACAAAAGTGCATGAATGAATGGATTTAGTGCAGCAGTACGATTCAACAAGCAACAACAGCACCACATGATGACACGGCCTGCTGCTGATCCCGCTCCTGGTTGGGGAATCCTCTTTTGTACCTTTTCATCCATCCATAGCACACACACTGAGACTCAGAGGTCAGATTGTGTTCCCAGGCTCTCTGTCCTTCCCTCACACTTCTGCCATCTGTTTGAGCTCTTAAAATCAGTTCAATCTCTTTCCAGTAAACGTTATCGTGCTTATAATCTGTGCAGAATGTGAAACTTTGCTGAAACAGGCACCCCTTGTGATCACAACACAAACGGCAGCATTTTTGTTTGCTCACGACGGTTAAGTTTTGAGTTAACTAAACCTTACATGTTATGACCAGTGATGCCAACAAGCCCCTTGACAATGTCTGAATGGCACCGATATACACACATTCATTAACTACACACGCAGCACCAGCGTAACACGTTCATTTGCACAGAGAAAGCAGAGGAAGGTGGTTTGAAGTCATGTCGCATGGTTACAATTACAGGCTAGTATTTATTTTGTCAAATCCTTTGCACACAAGACACAGAGCTCCCTTTTAGTGACTGTTCAGCCGTCCTAGCTCACAACAACAAAATCTAGCATTTGTCATGTATAGTCTTGCACAAATGTTTGGGCACTGCTGGGCAAATCACATGGTTTGGTGATGTTTTTAATACAGAGAACATATTTCTGCAAACTGTGGCCAGTTTGCTTAATCTCATACTGAATACATGAGAGAAGGCCACCCTTTAATCCAAATACATTGACTTTAATTGCAAAATGTTTGGCAACAAATACTGAAAATGGGTTTGGTGTATACAAAAGGAAGTATCTGAGGAAAGTAGCTTCCCCCTGCTAAGTAAGGTGGAGGATCTGTGAGGCTCGTTCTCCAACCACTTTGGGAACATGGTCAGGATACACAGCATTACGGGCTCAACCCGTAATAAATCCAAAATGACAACAAAAAGCTGGGTTGTTATTGAAACTTTCAGCAAGGTGATGTGCCAAATCTATGGCACTAACCCTAAGCCTTATTCAACCTGTGTATGGGATCAAAAATAGATTTGGCGAGAGAGGATCTGTGATTCTGGAGGACCTGGAGATGTTGACTGAGAAGAGTCTCACATTTCTTGCTCAGTATCTCTGATCTCATGGTATTAAAGGCGACTCATTGTTATGCTTGCACAGATTTTTCTTGGAATAAACAATCCTTTAATTAAGGGTTACGGTTTCATCACAGTCAGTGTGATATTAAGCTAAATAAATAAAGGAATAAAGGTTTATAACCTTAACGTCAATCATTCTAGAAGCGACTACGTAGAATAGCGCTACTAGCCTTTAATTAACGTTACTTGAAACAGTGATTTAATTTTGCACCAAGTAAACATAAGCACTGATAGCAAATGTATGCTAACGTAAATTAAAATTCTTTCATGCAGCATCCCAAAAACACAAGACACGAAAACAGAAGGATAAACATCTCTCACCTTTTTCTTGACTCGAATTGATTTCCTCCTCCTTTGGATTTGCAACCTGTGTTATTATGGACGAGTTGTCCATGGAAACAGGATTTTGTTTTTTTGCTTTTTGCTTTTTTTTCTTAAGTCCTCCTTTTGGTCGCTCTTTCAGTATAATTACATAGGGCTAGCTTTGCTTGCTAGTCTGCCCCAATATAAACACACGCACCATACACACCATGCACACACACACCATACATACAGCATACATACGCCACTGTGTGTAAACCGCTCTGTCCTCATCCGAATCAAAATCCACTTTCATGCGCAATCCGGTCAGAAAATCGAATTCTTCTTCAAAATCTGGACATTAGAAATGTCTCGGGTCCGGTGTGGTGTGATTATAGAGGAAATAAACAAAGAGACGCTCAGACCTCCTGCGTTCAGCTCGGTCACATATCAGCGGTACCAGAAGCTACCTCTAGATGGCGGCTTTTATTATTTACATTTATTTACCTGTATTACACCGCCAAACGTTACGTACACTGACTATCTTCCATCCAAAAAGCTTGAGCGTATATAGGATAACATCCTCCCCTGTTCAGGAAGACTTGCTACTAGATTTTGGAGCTGGAATTCGCTTCTATTGAGACCAAACGTATCACTGAGGAGGAGCACTAGAGTTGGTGATGGAGTGTTGCCCTGTCCTGGGTAGCCATGTAAATTTGGCAAATCAGCCTGATAGCAAATGAGTGATGGCATGAGTCTGGGCCACATTTACCTTTTCACTGGGCTCACATAGTGCCTTTGAATGATGACAATGACAAAGACAAATTCAATCGAATTTCTCTGCAAGTACGTAGCAAGAACTGCAGCCAGAACGGTGGGCCACATTTGGCCCACATTACCTATGGTAGATTACACATAGGCCACATGTGGGCCAGAGTCTGAATGCCATGATGCAGTTTTATTGTGACTGCCAACAGTTGGGCGAAATTTTGTTAACAAAACACTTGCCATTGCCATAACTGAGACATCAGTGCCTGAGCTGAGCCATATTTGGTTCAGGAACGTCTGCTGTCTGGGCATTTCTTGGACCTAACACCCCAAACTGTTGCCATGTAGCTTAGCACTCACAATTTTCCAGAATATCACTTTATGTTCAAGCATTGTGTTTTCCCAATTTGAAACTCAACCTAAACCTTCAAAACTGTCTCAGATCATTAATCTTTCACTAACTTTCTAGTTAACAACAAAACACAACAGTTTCTTCCCCAAACTATACCACATTCTCTAGAATGTCATTCCCTGATAGCAAGTAATTGATGGCCCGGTTCTGATCCACAATTGCCATGTCCTTCGGCCCACAAACCACCGTATAACGGCTGCAATGACTTCAACCAATCTGGCAGCCAGTACGCAGCCACAACTGCACCCATGGGGCCAAATTTGGCCCCAAATATGAATTCTACACAAATGTTACCTATGGCAGATAAGATGTGGATTATGTGCGGCCCAGAGCCTGAATGCTGTGATGATCCTTTATTATGGCTGGCAACAATCTGCTGTCTGGTTTGTATGTGAAAAATTCAATGACAAAACAACCCAATGTGAAAAAACCCCAAACCATCAAAACAGACGCAGATCGTTAAACTTTCACCAGTTTTGTAGTTGGCACCATGTATTCACCATGCAGAGTAGATTGTTTAGATGGTAGTTATGTGGTGCTGGTATGAGTGCATGAAGTGCAACATCAATGCTCAGTGTGACTGCTGAAAAAAATCTATCCAAAAATACCAACCAACTCCATCCTGTTAGGTTTGCTTTCTCTCTCTGAATCCAGAAGACCATCTTAAACAGAGAAAGTTGGAGTTAACTGGAATAGCAACTGAATCTTTAATGAAGGTTGTATAAAATTTTCATAAGGAAGGGAGACCCAAATCTCACTGGAGCCAATTTAACAGGCTTCCATCATAACCTGTGTTAATCAGGGATTCAGACAGACTGGATAGAGGACTGGACACATCGTGTTGCTTTCTATATATAATTTAAATAGATTGTCTCTAGGATGAATCTGTTTGAACTACAGTTTATAGGTTATTTTAAGCATTAATGATAGCTTATAAGCAAACACTACATTTACAGTGCATTTGATATGTTGCAATTGAACCTTTGTCTATAAATAACATGCGGTTATACTGCCATCTTGTGGCAAGGAAATAATATTTATCAAAGGCAGATAACATGGGGTATTTAACCTAGAAAAGGAACATTACAAAAATATTGTTTTTACCCATTAATATTTTAACAATAAATGATTGCTTTTTTCCCTTTTATATTAGGGTAAATGTGACTTTACTAAATACATAAATAGACCTAAATACAATATGAATAAAATAGTTAATGTACGACATTCAGGTGGCTAGTTGTGACCGAGGGAGGATAAAAATCGGTCAGGAAATCACTGATGAAATTAGAATTAAAAGTCGTAGTGACGTTGGTGTTTATGACTAATTAATATTTAAGTTAAATACTACAACTAAACATACAATACAATTAAATAAGTAATATTGTTTATTTTTATGCTATTTTATTATGTAATATTTATTGGTAATTAAATTTTATTGTTAATATGGCAAGTTCATCATCTATTTACAGTCTAGAAAAACAGCGCTGCATCCCAAATATCTACTTTCTCCCTTTACTTGTACACTACATAGGGTTTAACTGAACGTCCTACCTGGTGCACTCTTTTTTAGTACAAACGCCTTTGAGAATTCAACCCAAACACGAACGTCCGGCTTGTTGCCATGCCAACAGTAAACGCTTCCAAACAGAGAAAAGCGAGCTCGCAGAGGCCAGAAATTTTATATTTGTTTTAATTTTAGTTGATATCATTACAGGTTTGGTTTTTTTTTTTGTTATTTTAATCTGGGATTGTAACTATGAGCCAGCGACAGGTTTTACAAGGTGAGAAAATATTTATTGCTGAAACAAAGTTTGACGCTGTAACAGAAAACAGGTGCGTTAATGTAACTTACCACCATAAGAGGTGGATTTAGATAATGTTAGTGAGTTTTCAGTCGAGAAATTCAGAATTTATATCTACGTATCCTAGGATTTCATTAGAGCACAAAATCCTTTCACTCTGCAGGATGGCTTTCACATGCATAGTTACGTCAATTATCTATAATAAGTAACAGTATTAAATGTGTCGTACGTTTGATTTTTATTGTTCAGTATTTGAGCAATATCAGAAAGGAAGAACGCAGTTTGTACAAACAGTGGCAGATCTCGCAACAAGACCCCAGAATATAGAAACACTTCAAAATGCAGGTGAGTAAATAAAATATAATTTAAAAAATATCTTATGAAGTAATGAGTGTTTCATAGCTAATCCAAAGCTTAAAATATTAGTTCATTTGAATTATTTTTATGTGTCGCTGACAGGCATGACCAAGGTATGTGTACATGATAAAGGTTTATATGCGAACTATGAAAGAACATTCAGTGTAAATAATACTCTAATGTGTGTTTTTAGTTCATTTACTTGTATGAATATATTAACATATTAACTTGCAATTCCCTTTTTGTTAAACTGTATTTACCTGTGTGAATTAAAGCTCCGTATCTCTCTCTGTTTAAGGTGTAATGTCTCTTCTTAGACCTCTCCTACTGGACGTGGTGCCGACTATCCAGCAAACAGCGGCTCTGGCTCTTGGAAGGCTCGCCAACTACAACGATGACCTGGCTGAAGCGGTGGTGAAGGGAGACATTCTGCCTCAGCTCGTCTATTCCCTGGCTGAGCAGAACGTAAGACTTCAGCTTTGGATTTAGAGTTTTTAATAAAATATTCCATTTGTAGCTGATAGCCAATTTAGGAATGCCATTTCTTCCAGATTATGAGCAATTATGTTAGGTCAAGTCAAGTTCAATTTATTTATGTGCTTTAAACAACAGAACCTTGTCTCAAAGCACTTCTAAAAAACAGCAAGCAAGTCTAGTGTGACTCAGCAAGAAGGTCTCCCTAAATATGATGAGGAAGAAACTCAAAAATTGAAAAGGCATCACTTAGGGCCCTCTTGAACTACCACTCACAAGTGTCACGTGCCCTTTAGGCTTGTATTTGTGATCTCTGGAATACTTACAATATTTAATATAATTATTGTGATGATCTTAGATCTCAGTGTTGCTTCATTCCTATAGGAAGCTTGTTTTTGGGATGGTGTTTAAAAGATAAAGCACTGAAACGGAAGCTCAGATTCAGCAAAGACATTCTCCCATCTCCCAAAAAAAGTCCATTTTAAGTGACTCCTCTTAACTATGACGCTTTGTGATTGATTGGCACCTTGCACCCATGCACAAGGAGATGACACCCAGGATGGGTTCCCTGAAACTGATTACTATATATACGAATTAATATAAATCTATGTCCTCTACAGCGCTTCTATAAGAAGGCGGCAGCGTTTGTTCTCCGTGCTGTGGCGAAGCACTCGCCTGAGCTGGCCCAAGCCGTGCTGGACTGTGGCGCGCTCGATGCTCTCGTCATCTCCTTGGAGGAGTTTGATCCTGGGGTAAAAGAAGCTGCTGCATGGGCACTGGGTAACGTCGCCCGCCATAATGCCCGTAAGTGTGAATATTCTCTTCTAGGTGGAATCAGGATCCAGTTCATTTTTTCATTCCACTATTTAGTCAAGATCATGGCCAAAACATGACTGATCTTCTAAATCTGGGGTGTTGCGACTGATTTTTAAGGTGAAGCTACCCACTAAACTCTAGAATCTGTAGATCCAATAGGTCTGCAGAAAGCTAGTTCTGCAAAACCATCAGCTTTAAGCATTTTCATTTGCATTTATTCTTCTGTGCAGAATTAGCTCAGGCGGTGGTGGATGCCGGAGCCGTTCCTCTGCTCGTGCTCTGCATCCAGGAGCCTGAGATCGCTCTGAAGAGAATCGCTGCATCAGTCCTGAGCGACATCGCCAAGCACTCACCAGAGCTGGCACAAACAGTCGTGGATACAGGAGCCATCGCTCACCTGGCACAGATGACCCTGAACCCTGATGCCAAACTGAAGGTTAGATCAACAGCATCGGCCATATTCTTTAGCAGAAATACTGGGGCAGTCCTAAGAATTATAAGAGTTAAGCACACAGATCGTTTGATGGACTCGATACGGTATTAGACTCAAGAGGTGCAGGGTTCAAACCCCACCCGTGAGAAATGCCCTTAATCTACAATTGCTTTTTATTGTAAGAGTGGATCAGTTGTAAATTGCTCCGGATAACAGCATCTGGTAAATGTAAATCTTTAAATTCGGCCCTGTGTTTTATAGAGGCAAGTGTTCTCAGCTCTCGGCCAAATCTCCAAGCACTCTGTGGATCTGGCAGAGCTGGCGGTGGAAGCTGAGATCTTCCCTGCGGTTCTGGGCTGCCTAAAGGACCCAGACGAGTACGTGAAGAAGAATGTCGCCACGTTGATGCGAGAGATCTCAAAACACACACCTGAGGTACCTTGTATGCCGTCTAAACTACAGGCGATTGCTGTAAGACTACACAGGAAACCCCTTCAGTTTCATTAAAAATGTGGTAATGAAATGTGTCCATACTGTTAATCTTGGTGGCAGTCAATATTTTATTGAATGATAACTTTAATCATGGCAAAGTCGCACTGTTCTATCATTAAACTCAAACTCCTCCCCTTGAACAACAGCCTGTACATGTTAAATTTGCTGATGTTGCAAACATCTGTAGATGTTATAGTAATATCATCTACAGTGGGGCAAAAAAGTATTTAGTCAGTCACTGATTGTGTAAGTTCTCCTACTTAGAAAGATGAGAAAGGTCTGTAATTTTCGTCATAAGTACACTTCAGCTATGAGAGACAAAATGAGGAAAAAAAATCAGGAAATCACATTGTAGGAATTTTAAAGAATTTAATTGTAAATCATGGTGGAAAATCAGTATTTGGTCACCTACAAAGAAGCAAGATTTCTGGCTCTCACAGACCTGTAACTTCTTCTTTAAGAAGCTCTTCTGTCCTCCACTCGTTACCTGTATTAATGGCACCTGTTTGACCTCGTTATCTGTGTAAAAGACACCAGTCCACAGCCTCAAACAGTCAGACTCCAAACTCAACCATGGCCAAGACCAAAGAGCTGTTGAAGGACACCAGGAAGAAAATTGTAGACCTGCAGCAGGCTGGGAAGAGTGAATCTACAATAGGCAAGCAGGTTGGTGTGAATAAATCAACAGTGGGAGCAATTGTAAGAAAATGGAAGACATACAAGACCATTGATTATCTTCCTCGAGCTGGGGCCCCACGCAAGATCTCATCCCGTGGGGTCAAAATGATCATGAGAACGATGA
>JAJAGP010004903.1:0-16161 GCA_025084515.1 Ancistrus triradiatus | reverse complement strand
TTTTCTGCAAAGGGGACAGGACGACTGATCTGTGGTAAGGGAAGAATGAACGGGGCCATTTATCGTGAGATTTTAAGCCAAAACGTCCTTCCATCAGTGAGAGCATTGACAATGGAACGTGGCTGGGTCTTCCAGCATGACACTGATCCCAAACACACCGCTCGGGCAACAAAGGAGTGGCTCCGTAAAAAGGTCCTACAGTGGCCTAGCCAGTCTCCAGACCTCAACACCATAGAAAATTTGTGGAGGGAGTTGAAAGTCCATGTTGCCCCAAAACATCACTGCTCTAGAGGAGATCTGCATGGAGGAATGGGCCAAAACACCAGCTTCAGTGTGTGCCAACCTGGTGAAGACTTACAGGAAAGGTTTGACCTCTGTCATTGCCAACAAAGGTTATGTTACAAAGTATTGAGTTGCACTGTTGACCAAATACTTATTTTCCACCATGATTTACAATTAAATTCTTTGAAGATCCTACAATGTGATTTCCTGGATTTTTTTCCTTATTTTGCCTCTCATAGTTGAAGTGTACCTATGATGAAAATTACAGACCTCTCTCATCTTTATAAATTGGAGAACCTGCACCATCAGTGGCTGCCTGAATACTTTTTTGCCCCAATGTATCTATCTATTTAATCTAATCTAATTAATCTAATGTAATATGTGTTTGTTCCCTTAGTTGTCACAAATGCTAGTAAACGCCGGAGGTGTAGCAGCCGTGATCGACTATCTGGGGGACTCCAGAGGGAATGTGCGCTTGCCTGGGATTATGATGCTGGGATACGTGGCAGCACATTCGGAGAATCTCGCCATGGCTGTCATCGTCTCTAAGGTCGGCTAGTATGCGTGTTTACATGACTGGCACTGGAATATATTCAGTACTAGTCATATATCCATATCTGTTTTTAATTATAACACAAGGCTAACAGAAGGTGTAAGCTTAAGTGTAGGGTTAGGTAATAGTCACGGTAACAGTTCCCGGGGATGATTCCCAGACCGGCCTTTTCCTCCCTCAGACACAGCCAATCATGTTTTCATGAAGGCATTACTTTCTCATTTTACCTCCACTTTACACTAAATAATAAATTATAATCGGGGAGTGCAGTGGTCTAATGCACTAGTCCACCACTGTAAGAACCTGGTGGTGCAATTGGGCTTGAGGGAGTGGTGGCTGGTGGAGGGGATCTCCCAGTGCTGGATCAATGACCTCTATCCATATATATATATATATATATATTTAAAATATAAATATAAAAAAATATAAAATATAAATTTAAATTCAAAATATAAAATATACTCAAAATATAAAAATGCATGTAAAACAATCCTTTTGTGGCCTTAATAATGTAGGCAATATAGTAAAAGTCAAGCAAATAGAATGGAATTAATATAAAATCGAACTGTACACACAGTATATTTACAGTTTCTGTAGCCGTATCTTCATTTCTAAATTTCTCTCCACCAGGGGGTGCCACAGCTGGCTATCTGCCTTGCAGAGGAGACGGAGGACCACATGAAGGCTGCTACAGCGTGGGCCCTGGGGCAGATCGGCCGTCACACACCCGAACACGCACGAGCTGTGGCTGTGGCCAATGTCCTACCCAAACTGCTGATGCTTTACCTGGATGCACAGAGCTCAGAGGATCTACAAGTTAAGGTGCACACACTGCAGAAGGCTGGAGGCTTCATTGCTATACCAAGGAATATGAAAAGTGTGGTGGGGGTTGTAGAGGTGCCTAGGACAGTAAAAGTTTACCCTTCCCAAGAAAGATCTGTTCATGTTTAGAAAGCGGTCGATGTGCCAGTCTGATCAGCAGCAACAGGACACGTTACTGAGACATTGTTGTTGTTTACAAGAGGTGATGAATTTCTAATTCCGACTTCCTCTGCGATGCAGGCGAAGAAGGCTCTGAAGAGCATCCTGCAGAAGTGCACGTACCTCCCAGCACTGGAGCTGTTTCTGTACGAAGCTCCCAGTAACATCCTCAAACACGTCGTCTGCCAGTTCAGCAAGGCAAGTTTAGTTCTTCTGTCTGTAGGTTCCTATTAAACAAACTGTCTGACGGACCGGACAGGGACCAGAAAAGATTATATATCTCATATATAGGTATGCGCAGTTTATAGTGGTGCTTAAAAGTTTGTGAACCCTTTAGAATTTTCTAGATTTCTGCATAAATATGACCTACAACATAATCAGATTTTCACACAAGTCCTAAAAGTAGATAAAGAGAACCCAGTTAAACAAATGAGACAAAAATATTATACTTGGTCATTTATTTATTGAGGAAAATGATCCAATATTACATATTAGTGAGTGGCAAAAGTATGTGAACCTTTGCTTTCAGTATCTGGTGTGACCCCCCTGTGCAGCAATAACTGCAACTAAACGTTGCCTGTAACTGTTGATCATCCCGGCACACAGGCTTGGAAAGGAATTTAAGCCCATTCCTCCTCACATTAACTGCGCCTCTTCATTCCATTCACAACATTTCTATGGATATGTCAGGACGTTGACTTGCCTTCCAATACAGAACTTTATTCTTCTTTAACCATTCTTTGATAGAATGACTTGTGTTGCTGACGTCGTTGTCTTGCTGCATGACCCCCGTCTCTTGAGATTCCGTTCATGGACAGATTCCTGACATTTTCCTTTAGAATTCTCTGATACCATTCCAGGAATTCAATTGTTCCATCAATTGATGGCACGGCCGTTCCGTGGCCCAGATGCGCAAAACACAGGCCCAAACCATGATTATACCACCACCATGTATCACATATGGGAAAGGGTTTTATGCTGGAATGCAGTGTTTTATTTCTCCAAATATAACGCTTTCTTTTAACCCAAAAAAGTACTATTTTGGTCTCATCTGTCCACAAAACATTCTTCCAATAGCCTTCTGGCTTGTCCACATGATCTTTAGCAAACTGCAGACGAGCAGCAATGTTCTTTTTGGAGAGCAGTGGCTTTCTCCTTGCAGCCCTTCCAAGCACACCATTGTTGTTCAGTGTTCTTCTGATGGTGGACTCATGAACATGTGTTGCGAAGAGCAGACTTTGATAGATCCCTGTTCTTTAAATAAAACAGGGTGCCCCCTCACACCTGATTGTCATCCCATTGATTGAAAACACCTGACTAACTAATTAGACATTCAAATTAACTGCTAATCCTAGAGGTTCACATACTTTTGCCACTCACTAATATGTAATATTGGATCATTTTCCTCAATAAATAAATGACCAAGTATAATATTTTTGTCTCATTTCTTTAACTGGGTTCTCTTTATCTACTTTTAGGACTTGCGTGAAAATCTGATGTTGTTTTAGGTCATATTTATGCAGAAAAACAGAAAATTCTAAAAGGTTCACAAACTTTCAAGCACCACTGTAAGATACATATTACGTTCTGTGAACCAGGACAATGACTGAAATGGATGTGGATTGGTTATCATAGTCACATAGTAGTTTAGATATTTTGCAGGTAGTGTTATATTTTTACCAATAGTATTAACTGAATCCTAACATGAAAACACTGTACAATACACTCATTCTTATCTTTGTATCTTCTATCGAATTTGAAACACTTACTGATTACCAAATTCCAAAAGAAAGTAGAACGATACCAGGTTTTTTAATTTCTTTCAAGACCGCAATCCTCTTTTCTGTCAGCAGGTGTCACAAGGGTTCATTCATACTAGTTTTGTGTCAGTCAAATATTAATTATATACCTCAGAACCTCGGAATTCGAACTTAATGTGCATCTGTTCAAAGTCAGAGTCCAGTTCATTACAGACACACCCTGAGGCCATGTTCAGGTTTTGGAGGTTGTTCGAAAATGGGGGCAAAATATTTCTAACTGACCGTTCCATGTCTGAATGGTCGAATAAAGCAGAGTTTAAATTCTGAGGTTCTATTGTATATACAAGACAATTTTATTTCCTATTATAAATCTTAAGTCCTTGGTCATTAAACTGAATGGATGTTGATCGGACGGACATTAAAGGGTTCATACCTGTATACTGAAATGAGTTTCTGCCTGCCCCCTCCCTCAGTCACATATAATCGTGTCTGCATGTCACACCCATCCTGGATGAAGGACACTGCTGGGACTCGATCCTGAGTCCCTCTGGTGGTGGATTGGCCCTTTAATAGTATATATTTTGCAAAATTTAACAAACCATTCAGTTCAATTCAAGTCAGTTATGGTCAAAAACACAATAGTATAGTCAGCTCAAGCTTTGTATGGAACAAATGCTGTGAAGGTTCTTTGTGAAGGTTGTGTTAACTTCTTTTCATTTGCATTAGACTGTATACAGTCTCATTTAAGCCAGCTCATTTGTACTTTCACTTTCATTATAACAACAGTGATAAAAATCTCACTCAACTTTAGTTCCTCTTTCCATGCCAGAAAACATGTCACTCGAGAAGCTCTGTGTTGTTCAGTATTGATAAGTATTGCCATGCAGACGTGTTGCTCATGCTGTATTCATTTTCCAGAAGCAGCTGAGGTGAAAGTAAGAGCTGGAATGATGCAACAGTAAAAAAAAATCAGGTCTCATTGTGTTTAATTCCTCCATTTCCTGATGCCACCTCTGGTCCTGTCTGTCCTGGTATCTTTGTGTCCTGCAGGTTCTCCCTCATGACAGTAAAGCACGCCGTTTGTTCGTCACCAGTGGAGGACTGAAGAAGGTGCAGGAGATTAAGGCTGAACCCGGCTCTGAGCTGCAGGAGTACATCAACGCTATCAATAAGTGCTACCCTGAAGAGATCATCAGGTTCAGACTAAAGAGTTTTAACAAAGAGTTGCTTATTCGTTATATTCTCTGTATACTGTATACACTACATGGCCAAAAGTATGTAGACACCCCTCCTAATTAGTGGTAGCTGTAATTTCAGTTACATTATCTGCTAAGAGGTACGTAATATAAAACATAGAGGCGTGGAGTCTACGCAGACGCACAATAACAACAGAAAAACTGGTATATAACAAATCGGGTTCGATAACTTTGATAGAGATCTTGTCCGGCTTGCACAGCTCAAATTTTAGTATAAAGACTTGTCAGCTAAGAGGGACAAACTCCATACTAATACCCATGTTTTTCCTCCAAATTTTAACCCTGCCCTTTCTGGTTCAGGGTTGCAGGGCTCTCCTGATCAGCCTCCCCTCCCTGAGAAAGAGACAGTGATGTCTGTATTTGATGCCCAAACCAGTAGTCCTGGGTCCTGCGGTGATGAGTTAGTGTATTAGACCAGTGTACCACCCATGTGCCAATAAACATGTTTTTGGATGTAATTGTTCAGTGTCCACAAACTTCTGGTCATATAATGTACGTTTTAATATCTAGCCTTTACTAACGTGGGCTTTTTTTGTAATAGGTATTACTCACCTGGATACTCGGAGGCTCTACTCGAGAGGATAGAAGACTATCAACCAGTTTAAAGCAGTGTGTTTGTGAAAGCCCGCACATATTCTCTATTAAAAGCATTTATTAAAACCCCTGTAACAGTTGCCCGTGCATTTACGTGATGGATGAACCTGTATGTGCTGTAATGCAGAAGATTATCAAAGATTACTTTTATTTTCCCATGCATTCATGGAAAGGAATCAAATCTCTGTATAATGTAAGTCTCGCTACAGCCTGAACTAGCTGAGAAATAAACCGATGTTTATGTTGTCAAAATGATGCATTAAAATGTGCTGAAATGTGTAAGATTTAAGTTTGTTATTTTATGCAGATTTAAGTTTGTTATATTGTGTTAAATTTGATTTACTCGAACATCGCTCGTTTCGAATCTGCAGACACCCCTAGTAAAATAGAAAGAGATAGTTTTTTCACAGTTCAAAAATGTCGAAAGTGTAGAAGCGAATTCGGAGCTACATATACCTGTTTCCCAGTATTTCATCATTCTGGACTACGTATTTTTCCAACCCGTATTGCGCTAAACAACGCCCCCTGAGCTCTGATTACCATTTAGTTCCTGCCGCTTCAAAAGTCTCAGGCCTACATCTTGAAAGTTGTGTTAAAGTCTTTTAATTTGCATTAGGTTGTAGTTTAATCATCTACAGTCACATTTAATCAGGAGTAGCAATCTAATAAATTTTGTACACACACGGGAACTTCTATTTCCTATAGGCATCCTATAATGGGTCCAGAATTATCCCTGAACTACACCCAGTACAGGACACCAACCATTAGCGCATCACACTCTTCGCTATGGGTAATTAAGAGCAGCCAGTCCACCTACTGAAATGTTTTTAAAACGTAGCAGTAAACAAGCGCCAAGCCAAGTGAACCTGGGATGTAAGTCATTGTCCAATCCCAGCACTGAGGGATTCTATGCAGCCAATCGACGGACAAGGAGGCGGAACTCGTCGCAATACAGGTGGGAAAACTAGGTAGCGTTGTAGAGCCGGTTTGCTTCCACATGCTGCGCAGCGCAACATCAGCAGTGCTGCGGGGACGGGCCGAGATTTCATCAGCCTTCCTCTGCTTTCTTCTGGGGACCAAAGTCAGACCGCAGCCGCTCCGTGCTTCAGCTCAGACCAGAGGCTTCCAGCTTTCGACCTGCTTGTTTAAGAAGAAGAGGAAAAGTCTGTGGTTGGAGCTTTCTGAAGGACAAACCATGGCCGGCAACATGGAAGAGATTCTGGCTCCACTGAGACAAGCGGTGAAGGAACAGGTGGATAAAATACATGCATTTATGAACTAAAATCATTTCGGACTAATACAAGGTTAATAATAAACTGCCGTTTAATCTGCGTACAGTTGAAGCTAATAATGCGTTTAATAAACGTATTAATTAGTTATAGGTTCAGTGCTTTGCTTGCTCGCTCGCCACGATTTGTTTTTATTTCAGTCTTTATTTATTATTTTGCTTATTCACAGCATTACGCTTTTCAGGTTTGCACATTTATCAGACAGCTTCAGCTTGCTTGCATGCATTGCCACGTTTAAGCATCTGTGAGGGGCCACCTCCCAAACATCTGTCTCCTCCCTACCCTGCTTATGGGAGCCAGTCTCCTACATAGTGTACCAAGTGTTAAATAAAGAGCAATATGAAGTACAGCCGCTCTATAAATAAAGCAGGAATAAAACCGCAAAGATTCTCTCTCTAGTTTAATAAGAGCTCCGGAGGTTTCAGAGAAGCCAACACCAGGAGTAGAGAGAATCGTCTCAGTGTCCTGCATGGCTCTGGTTTCACTTAACACCCTACCACTATTGTACTAGTTTGATGTTTTTATCCGCGCTGCTCCACAGGGTGAGTTGGTGCGTAAAATGAAAGCTGAGAACGCTCCGGAAGTGGACGTCAACAAGGCCGTGGCAGAGCTGAAAGCACGCAAGAAGGTCCTGGAAGCAAAGGTGAGCGTTAGACGTCTCAAATTTGGGCTTAATATTCAGGTCAGGGACATGACGCTCTGGCAACCATAACCAGTGGGGATATCTGTTGCAGTGTCAGTGGAAGACTCCCTGATCCCCTCCTTTAGATGTAGCAAATCCTGCCTGTCCTTCATGCCCATTCATCCAGAAAGCAGTGCCAAGACTCGAAACTTTGTCTCTGTAGTGAAGGGTTGGCGAATTAGACCACTGCAATTCTTTAAACTCTTTTCCTCTTGCGTTGCAGGAGCTTTCTCTGCAGTCTAAAGATGACATCGTGGACAGGGTGAAGATGGAGGACACGCTCAAGAGGCGCTTCTTCTATGATCAGGCCTTTGCCATTTATGGAGGTGAGCATTTAATTTGGTCTGGGGACTGTGGTGGCCTAGCGGTCCAGAAGGTCCAGGGTTCAAATCCCACATCTGCCAAGCTTCTGCTGTTGTGTCCTTGAGCAAGACCCTTAACCCACAATTACTTGGATAGTAAGACTGTACCAATTGTAAGTCACTCTGGATAAGGGCGTCTGCTAAATGCTGTAAATGTAAATGTCTGGTCATATTCAGATTATTCGAAGCTGCTGTTATTGCAGTCTGTAATTTGCTTTCCATTTGGATTATTGTAAAGTCGCCGTAGTGTCCTGACTATAACCAGAAACGTAGCTGCTGTTTACCTGTTTTGGAGAAGTGAATCATCTGGAAAGCTTCCAAGTTTGGAGTAATCACTGTATACTTTTTTTGGCGCTACTAAATCTTTTGGAGAGGTACACTTACGGAGAGCTTCAGTAAACAACACTTTTGTGAATTTTTGCACCTAATCAAAGTTGTACTGGCATAAAAACACCCAAACATTCCCAGACGTCTGTTTGATGCTGTCGTTTGTTTATGTCTGCCCCTCTTCTGACTTCAGGTGTGAGCGGGCTGTACGATTTCGGGCCTGTCGGTTGCGCTCTGAAGAACAACATCCTGCATGCATGGAGGCAGCACTTCATCCAGGAGGAGCAGATCCTAGAGATCGACTGCACCATGCTCACACCTGAACCCGTGCTCAAGTGAGTGACCCCTCTGAGACACCTACGTGTTCGTCTCTGTTTTAAAGGCAAGTGGACTGAATCTCTCAGGAGGAAACTGTACAGGCACGTTGATGAGAGACGGGACATTCCAGCAAGTCCTTCACTTGCACGTTTTACACTATCGGTGGTCCTACTGTCCTAATATTACAGATTTTGTGGGAGGTGTACACCTCGTACCTTGTGAGGAGTTTTGTGTTAAGCGTACCCATTAAAATATAACCCCAATGTTTTTGGTGTGTCTCGTAGGACGTCTGGCCATGTGGACAAATTTGCAGACTACATGGTGAAAGATGTGAAGAATGGAGAGTGTTTCCGTGCAGATCATCTTCTCAAAGGTGTGTCCTTAGCTTTGTGTGGATCCATTTAAATTGACATGGGCTATATTTACATGGGAGTTTGGGTTAATTTCCTCTTACTACTCTGTGATTTTATTGTCATTCGGATTGGCCTTGTCTGTTTTCCTTTTCATCTGAGGCAAATTATTGCTGGAAATTGCTTCCTGATGTTCTCTGAACGATTTAGGGCTGTGCTAAAAATCGATAAGGCAGTATATCGCAATATTTATTTTCGTGATACACTAAATATGGATTTTTTTATTTTGGAAGGAAGGAAAAACACATTTTAAATGTGGTGTAATGTACAATCTCCGCTCCTGTAGATGTTGCAGTACAGTGTTTTGACACAATTTGACTGTATTAAATGTTTTCGTATTGTTTAAATAATACATTATGTGCAAAGTATCTAAACTACCTTCCTAACATGTGTATCTAACTTTATTGTAACTATATAGAGCTCCTCGTTAAGTGCACAGAGTGTATATACTTTTAATTTTCTAAAAATAATAATCAGTTATACCGGTCAGTTCTGTGTGGCGCAAACATCCAGGTTCAAAGACAATACACCCACTAAAACTCCCTGTGGGTTATCCAAATACAAGTTTAAAATCAGGTACAGCCACACCCATCTCATAGACTAATCCAGTCTGAGTTCCGCTTTTGTTAACTATTCTATTTGTAAACAAGAGTTTCGCCGAGTTAACAATACACACTCCAGAGCTTAAGTTTATTGAAGGTGTTTGACATTCTGGAGTATTTGTTGTCCCAGAATGAACCAAACAAACTGCAGCTTGTTTTGAACACAGAACCTCCAGCAGCAGATCTCTCGGCAACGGCTTGTGCGCTGGTTTGATTGCATCACTGTAAACTTTGTGGTTTATATCAGGCTGGTGGAGTTTAATCAACACCAAAGCTTTTTCCATCAGTGTACTTATGTTTATAACAAGTCTATAGCATCAGAAGAGCATGCAGTGATTGAAATATGTTTGAACTTCTGTGATGATCCAGCTCACCTCCAGAAACTGATGAGTGACAAGAAGTGTACGGAAGAAAAGAAGACGGAAATGGATGACGTCATCACCCAGGTTTCTATCTTTTTTTTATTATTGTGGTGAATATTAAATCTGACTGGAAGAATGTTGCCACTATTTAAACTTGATCGCAGTGTCTGTTTAATTCGTAACCAATGCCGCAATGCCACTGATATGCCCTTAAAGGGGTACAGCGGCTCTGCATCATGTTCCACTAACCCCAGCTCCATCAAAGAGGGGCCCCTAGGGGTAAACACTCTGCTCATGATTCGATTCGGTTTTCTTCCAATTTGAAGTGTGCACAATTTCTTGAATAGGTTGAGTCTCCTGCAATTCAAAGCAGTGATTAGAAACAGAGGTTTAAAATTGTAAATAAAGATGTCTGCTGGTGCCTGAAGGACAAGGGGGTGAGTTCATGGGCTCCAAGTTACAAGGTCACACGTCTTAAGGCAAGCATGGCTTCTTAGTTCCAGCTAGACGTTGAAATGTGAAAGTGAAAGAGATTTAATTCGTGCTGCACAGGAATTAAACGCAAGAACCGCGAGTGAGTACGTGATTGTACTGCCATCTGGTGGTGCAACAGTGAAATAACATGCAGTTCATGAGGTACATGTAGAATAAATAAATGCATTTGAAATAGAGGTTTCTGCTGCTTCTCTCTACAGATGGATAACTACACCCAGGAGGAGCTTGGAAGTCTGTTTGTGAAATACAACGTGAAGTCTCCCAGCACAGGAAACGACCTCACACCACCCATCTCCTTCAACCTGATGTTCCAGACCTCCATCGGACCCGGGGGCAACATGCCAGGGTGAGCCGAAACGGCCCATACCCTAAACTGTAGAGGTTAAAGAGGAACTTCAAGTAATTAGTTGTGTTTCTGCAGCTATCTGAGGCCTGAAACAGCTCAGGGAATCTTCCTTAACTTCAAACGCCTGCTGGAGTTCAACCAGGGCAAGCTGCCGTTTGCAGCCGCACAAATCGGAAACTCCTTCAGAAACGAGATCTCTCCTCGCTCTGGGCTGATCCGTGTCAGGTCAGTGGTACGGTCAGCGCCGACCTTCAAGGCTTAACGGCTAACGAGATGAAGCTGTTGAAATGTGGATGTTGCTCTGTTTTTAGAGAGTTTACCATGGCTGAGATCGAGCACTTTGTCGACCCTAATGAGAAGGTGCATTCCAAATTCTCCAACGTGGCTGATCTGGAGATTTTACTGTACTCATCCAAGGCACAGACCAGCGGCCAGTCGGCACAGGTCATGAAGCTGGGGGATGCAGTGGAACAGGTGAGCAGTCGACGTTTATTTTAAATTAAGCCTACAAAATCCTGAAGAGCCCAACGTTCATTCCAGTAGGATGGTTCAGAGTTGTTTAATACTAGAGCTATTAAAGTCAAGTCAGATTTATTTATATGGCGCTTTTTACAATGGAGCATTGTCTCAAAGCAACTCTACAAGTTTAGATTATCTCCTAATATCTACGTCCAATCCCAAACTGACCAAGCCTAGGGCCACAGTGGCAAGGAAAATCTCCCTAAGCATTATGAGGAAGAAACCTTGGGAGGATCAAGACTCAAAAAGGGACCCAACCTCCTTGGGTGGCGTAGATGATAAATCTAAGAATGAAAATAATTGATCTAAACTAAGTCATGGAGTCATAGTTCAAGTAAAATGTAAAATATAAACTGATCACCATAAGACTCTTTGACTATGAACCCCCAGCTCTGCCCTTAGTCTAAGGCAAGGATGCACAAGTCAAGATCACAAGGACCAAAGCCCAGCTCCGCCAGACCGCCCACCAGACACTCCGGCTAAAGGACAAGGCATGATGAGGCAGGCAGGCAGGCCAGACATGACTACAGACTCTGGCCCCAGTGACCCATGCCATGCATCTCCGTCTAAGTCTAGCCAAAAGCCTGTGTAAATATGTATGTCTTTAGTCTAGACTTAAACATTTGGAGAGTGTCTGAGTCTTGAACTAAAGTGGGACGTTTATTCCATAGTTGGGGGGCCATGTATGAGAAAGCCTCTCCCTCTGCTGTGTCAATAATTCGCCAAAGGCCTTTTTTACACCGAGTCCGATTTTTATGGACGCCAAAAACGTACGTCAAGATTTCAATAAGTACGCGTATATTAATGCCGTCCTTCACACAGAGTCCGAAACTGACGGACTGTGACGCCTCTTAGCCTGTTTTCATTGCTGCGTTGTTCAGATGAATTAAAATCAGGCTGACCAATCAGAGCTCAGTCGTCGGGCAGAACAGCTCATCAAGAGCTTATAGGACAAGCAACACACTGACTGACTATATAAAAAAAAAAAAGAATATTAAAGAAAAGATCAGGTGGAATATAGCAGAAAGCCTGGAGAATGATGGTGATAAACCTCAGTGACTGGATGGAACCATTTTCTTGTTTATCTAAGTGCATTCTAATCTGTTCATGATCACAGAAAACACAACCTAGAGCTTCCTGCACTAATCTTCACTCGTGGCTTTGTTTTTTTTTAAGTTGTGAAAAAAGACACAGGGGAAATCTCCATGACACATTAAGACAAGGGAAATTAAAGAATGCAAAAGTTTTCAGAGTATTTTGTCAAAAAAAAAAAGTAGCGCACATCCAGTTTTTTTCGTACTTTGTGTGGAAAAAGCCTTAACCCAGTGAGAAAAGTGCAAAAATTCAAACTTCTGATCTATAAAAGGGATGATTGCGTAATCAAAATTAACTAACCGCTTTTACTGTTTGAATGGTGGGTAAGGTTTGCAGATTTGCGTAAGACTATAATTGAGAATTCCTTGGAGTCGAACATGATTACACACACCTAAACATCTTCCAAACAGGTTTTAAGTGTCTCTTTCCTGTTTTTTATTACAATAATGATCTATTTAATCATGACTTGTGCACACTAAGCTGATTGAAATCAAATTCTTTTTCAGGGCATCATCAACAACTCAGTCCTGGGTTACTTCATCGGCAGGATCTACCTCTACCTGATCAAAGTTGGTCTCGCCAAGGACAAAGTGCGCTTCCGCCAGCACATGGATAACGAAATGGCTCATTACGCCTGCGACTGCTGGGACGCCGAGGCCAAAACCTCTTACGTACGAGCTTAATAATAACAGTGCTCCGTGTGCTCTCATAGCTGCAGAACTCTGGGGTTTAATGCGTGGTTTCCGTTTGCAGGGCTGGATTGAGATCGTGGGCTGCGCTGATCGCTCATGCTATGACCTGTCATGTCACGCCAGAGCTACCAAGGTGCCCCTGGTTGCCGAGAAACCTCTGAAGGAACCCATATCCTTGGATAAAGGATTTGTCTTTTACATAAGCTTCAGATGTAAAACTCGTGTTTTGTGATGTTTTTTTTTTCTTAACCGCTGTACACAAAGTCGTCAACGTTGTGCAGTTTGAGCCAAACAAGGGAGCCATCGGGAAGGAATACAAGAAAGACGCAAAGCTGGTCATGGAGTTCCTCGCTATCTGTGATGAGTGCTACATTACAGACCAGGAGAAGCTGCTCAGTGAGAACGGGTGAGAATCGCTGGGTTACTGAGGTTCTAAGTTAATGTTGTGTGTGTGTGTGTGTGTGTGTGTGTCAGCACATTCCTCTCATGAAGCCGAAATTAGAGGTTGACCGATATGGGTTTTTTAAAAGCTGGCATTTAGAGAGCAGGGTGACCGATGGCCGATATAAAATGCAGATATCACTTAATTTCTTTTGTTTGTTTTGCAACTTATTAAAATAATAATAATAATTTAGAGACAGAATTGCTGAACTTAAAAAAAAAAAAAATAAAATTATTTAAGCTATAAATGCAATGTCTCTGTTTGCACTCTGTGCCTATTAAAAATAAAGTTTTATTGCGCTTAAGAACAACCAGATAACAGCATCTTCTTCTCAGTGTAAATACTTGCAAAATATAAAGTGTTAGAGTATTGCACATGGCGGCGGCAGCAGCAGTTTTTGTTTTTAATCTCAGTCCCAGCTGAAAGCAGCAAGTTGTAATGCTGGAAATAGTTTTTGTCATAAACAGCCCCGCCCTCACTGAATGTTTTCTCTGTATCTCTTTGTTTTTACATTTACATTTACAGCATTTAGCAGACGCCATTATCCAGAGCGACTTACAATTGATACAGTCTTACAATCCAAGCAATTGTGGGTTAAGGGCCTTGCTCAAGGACCCAACAGTGGCAGCTTGGCAGAGGTGGGATTTGAACCCTGGACCTTCTGGGCCAGAGTCCAGTACCTTAACCCACAGTTGTTTTTAGTCACTCAGTAGTCCTAGTTCATGAAAAGCAGGTTGTAAAGTAATGTGAAGTTTCTCGACTTCATCTGATAAACTCTGCTTTGTTGTTGTGCAGGGAGTTCACCATCGAGACCGAAGGCAAGACCTTCAAACTCACAAAGGACATGGTGAACGTCAAGAGATTCCAGAAGACCCTCCATGGTAAGGCCTAAAAGCGTTCTTTCGCACCCCAGACCATGAATGACACGTTTTTTGTTTTTCTTTGATGAAACGTTTGTGTTTCTCAGTTGAAGAAGTCGTCCCCAACGTTATCGAGCCGTCCTTTGGTATCGGCAGAATCATGTACTGCATTTTCGAGCACACATTCCACGTC
This sequence comes from Ancistrus triradiatus, assembly GCA_025084515.1. Classification (NCBI taxonomy): domain Eukaryota; kingdom Metazoa; phylum Chordata; class Actinopteri; order Siluriformes; family Loricariidae; genus Ancistrus; species Ancistrus triradiatus. The sequence continues at coordinate 1,741 of JAJAGP010004903.1, read as the reverse complement.
AGAGAGGGAGACGAGCAAAGAACAGTGAGTACGATTCAGTTCACTGGGTTCAATGATTAAGTGTCCGTGATGCTAACTTGCTTTTCTCCGGTTCAGTATTTCAGTTTCCCGGCCGTTGTAGCACCCTATAAATGTTCCGTCCTCCCTCTGAGCCAGAATCAGGAGTTCATGCCGTTCGTTCGGGAGCTATGTGAGTGTCCAGAGCGCCTGCTGTTTGTGCTCTTAATGTACTTACTGTGTTGAAATGCTAATCGGAGGACCTTGCGACTGCTTTGCAGCTGAAGCCATGACCAAATATGGCGTGTCCCACAAGGTCGATGACTCGTCAGGCTCCATCGGGAGGCGCTACGCCAGGACGGATGAGGTCGGCGTGGCGTTCGGCATCACTATCGATTTCGACACAGTCAATAAGACGCCCCACACGGCCACTCTAAGAGACCGGGACAGCATGAGGCAGATCAGAGCCGAGGTAATGCATCGTAAAGCTCTGATTAGAACACAGCCTATAAATACACCAGTATAAGGCGTATCTTATGCCTTGTACCATTATCCAAATTTTACATTTAAACTTTGTAATGCTTTATGCAGTTTTTCCATGCATAACAATCCGCGTCCCCTTCAGTCATTTGACGCCGTGTCCAAATGAATAAGTCTTTGCCACTAGAGGGCACTTCCTATCGTGATTTTTGAACTGGAAACTAGATCAAACCACTGAACATTATAAACAGTGGCGAAGACACCATCTAATATCCACAATCTGTGCTAATGAACCTGTTGGGCATCACATGATTAAAATTTGGGGCTGTGCAGTGGGTCACCTCACAGCTCAGGAGATCCCTGGTTTTGTAGGGGTGTAACGATACGATTTTCTCACAATTATCAGTTTTACATTCGATAAAAGACTCCTTTTTTATTTCTGAAGTGTAAACAGTGCAAAAAATGCACATTTTCTTGTACAAGTTCTTAATCAAATAAAAGACATTACTAAAAACAGAGGATTAAAACTGTAAACAGAATGTTCTCTTGTAGCTTCCCCACATATTAAATAACCGAGTGAAAACATTCCTTTTTTTTTATTTCTAAAGAATAACCGTTCAAATTATGTACTTGTGTAAAAACTTTAAACAAAACGAATCGTTAGTCTGGTGTGGGGGAAAAAAAAAAAAGAAAAAAAAAAAGTAGTTTTAAATAATGCTGCAATGTACTGTACTATTGTAACAGTTTAACCAAAATTTAAACAAAATGCTGTCTTTAAATTGAAATTCAAAGTAAACACACTAGCTCATTGAGAATGTAATGTAGATACCGTGCCTGGGAGCGTGTGATTGCACCCTCTGGTGTTCAAAAAATGGCATTGCATTAGATGGTGTAATGAACAGAGTGCATAAGCAAACTCCACATCACACATGATCACATTTGTCGTGTCACCATGTGTGATAGCTGGAACAGACTTAGGAAAGTGGCTCTGTTGGTTAAGCAGCCATGCCTGTTTTCTGCTTTGCTTCCACACACCACCATTTTCCCCGGCCCTTTACTGAAGTCTGCATGTGCCCTCAGGTTTGTGAGCTGCCCGAGATCGTCCGAGACCTTGCCAATGGTGCTACCACATGGGCCGAGATCGAGAGCAAGTACCCCATCTTTGAGGGCCAAGAGACCAGCAAGAAGGACACCACAGAAGAGTAGATCGAAGCTGCTTCATTTACCCAGACTTGCCTCCTACACAAGAGGCAGTTGAGCACAT
>JAJAGP010004902.1:0-41015 GCA_025084515.1 Ancistrus triradiatus | reverse complement strand
AGAGAGACACAGAGAGAGAGAGAGAGAGACCGAGAGACACAGAGAGAGAGAGGGAGAGAGACAGACAGACAGAGACAGACAGAGACAGACAGACAGACAGACAGAGAGAGAGAGAGGGAGAGGGAGAGGGAGAACGAACACACCAGTGCTGTTGCCAGGTTGGACGAATTTGTGACTTATTTTATTAGCCCATTATACACAAATTAAGACGATCAAGTCACACTAAAAAGTTACAGATCAATTTACAGAAGTGAGCAGAGTAAAGTGACTAGACTACATTTTAAAAAAAAGCACTACACCTAAAGTAATTTTTTCTGAATCAAGAAGTACAGCCTTCACTGAATCTACAGCTCTGGAGCAAAATGAGAGACCACTGCAAAAGTATCAGTTTCTCTGGTTTTACTATTTGTAGGTACTGTATGTGTTTATTTGCTCTGAATGACAACTGGTCAAAATAACAAACAAGATGCAGTGTTTTCAGATCTCAATTAATAATCCAGATAATAATACAAAGAAAATAAGTTTGTATTCATTTTTGAGAAAAACAGTAATGTTTTAACCTACAACCACAGCTTTCATGTGCCTTGTTCCCTTCCTTAATAAATAAGATTTGGTTCAGGTGATCATCTTCTCAGTAAATTAAATTCTCTGTGTTGGAATTCATCAGATACTGGACTGGAATTGCTGCAAGACATGCTAGATATGTTGGTTTTAATACAATTTGGAGTGGTCTGATCATTTTTTCCACAGCTGTATAAATACTCCGAAGGTAATGCTGCATCATTTTAGTGTTGATTTGTGGTATTGCATGCAACTATGCTTTTGACTCCGCATTTGAGGATGTATAAATTGTATCTGGCAACCCTGTGTGCTGTCCATTTGGTGTGAGCCAGTGCTCAGCAGGCTTTTGGAGTTCTGGGATGTGCTTGGAATTTTGATGATGAACCAAACTGCTTATCTGTTCTTAATACAGTATCTTACTATTTTCATACCCCCCACCCCAGTCCCACTTTTGCTAACACGTGTAGTTAATCTTGATTATTTGATGATAAAATGCACAAAGTGAGACGGGAAGCAAGGTTTTAATCAGACTGGTTAGTTTCTAAGGAAGACTGGGAGGAATAAATAAAGAAAGGACCACCTGCTAGACCCATTTGAGTATTTGTAAAGGCTAAATGAATTGCTGGGGTGAGGTTGCAGGTTTCATTTTTGTGTGAATACAGTTTTTCTGTGACTACATTCTGTAAAAAAAATCTGCTAAACTTTCTAACATGTAAATATAATACAAATAATATTATTTGACTTGAGCTCTTATATATGACCAGTCTTGATGTAAACCCGTGCCTGTCGCTGAAATGGCCACGGATGCTGGTAGCGACGTTAAACAGAACCAACCAACGGAACAAAACGTTCTGTAGATAAACAGCAAGACGTTTAAGACATTTAAGTGTTGCGTTTTAGTCTGACACTGATTTGTATGTAAATACTTTTAAATGAAGTACACACTCAACCTCACCCTTACACAAATTACATAAACTAACACAGGCTCGCAAAATCACAATTTACCTAAATTGAGGTTAAATAGACAGTGTAATTATAACATCTAGCAAGTAGAACCTAGTGTAAGTGTAGTGTAGTCTGTTGCACAGATGCTGTTAGATGCTGTGGTTAAAAAACAACTAGATGTGAAATTAAACAATTAAGGGAAAGACCAGTGGACTGAGATATTATGGTGTATATTCACCAGAGACAGTACATTTAAATTCAGTTAAAATCAATACATTATAATTAATCAAAGTGAAAGGGATCTGCAAGGAAACAAAGGCGATTACATGACTGTATTCCTTTCTCCTTTGGAGTTTGGTGTTAAAATAATAAGCACTGTGTTAAAAATGTTGTGAGATTCACATTCAGTTCACCTCTACCAGACTTGGATTAGCACAAATATCTATACACGACTGCACTGTGTAGTCAAATGTCATGCCTGATTTTAGTTAAAACATCTGCGTTATTTCTCAGTGGCAAACTGCTTAATTGTTAAACTGGCATTTCTGCTCTCAATTACACTACGGGATTCTGCCGCAGGACCCTTTAAGTCAAATACAGGGATCTGACACAACGGTTTTCTCTAAGTATGAAGCAGGAACTACAAAACCCACAGTAATCCTTTCTGTGTACACAAAAGCCTCAGGCACAAAAAAACAGGAGGTCTTGACATCCCTCTGCTCTTTACAAAGACGTCGACATTCAAGGACATGGGAGTGGGAAAGTGGAAGAGAGAGTGTGTCTGAAAGCATTGGAAACTGGCATTAACAACGTGAAAAGGAAGAAAGTGCTGCTCTGAGCAGAAAATCACTGGGTGTGTTATGGGCGTCCTCACCAGACAGAATCTTGGACTTAATGCCCAGCTTGGGCTTTGGGGGAAAATTAGAGAGGCAAATGTCATTTTCAGTGGCAGTTCCAGAAAGCCTCAGAGAAATTTAAGGAAACCAAATGGTCACAGAGACTCACCTAGGCTTGCAACCAAGCTGCCATGTTTTACCATTAATCTTAAGTTCTCATGTCAGAAATGTAAAGTTTCCCTCTGAGTCTAGTCAATTGTTAATGATAGCTTTGATGTAAATTTCCATTCCTTGAAGTCATTCTTCATCGACTTTCTTAGTACGTGGACTATAGCCATGACCACATTTCCATAATCTAAGGCCAAAGGAGCCAGAGTGCTTGTTCAGGGGGCGAGTAAGCAACCTCATGACTGCTTAGGCAGAATACAGAATGGTTTGGAGAAACTGCAAGAAAGGAGAAAGGCTAGGCTGTTTCGAGAGATGTCAGAGGTCATGGCTGATATTAAATAAACAAGATCAAGAAAGGGAGATGGTGAGAGAACGTATTGCACTGAGATTGCACCAGATCTTCTGCTTGCAGTCTCTAGACAATTCTTGTTAACTTATTTATAATAGGATTTATATAAAACGCTGTGGTTAGTCAATAGACAAAAGTATTATGCAGCACAATGTAGCACATTATTTTTTCCACATGCCATTGTCACTGTGTAATGATCCTTTGTCTGCTGCTTTCCCTTGCTTCTTTGAAACCAGTTCGGCCATGGCAATTCCTCAGTCAGTGCCCACAGAACCCCATCAACCTAACCTCAAATGACTCCATCTTCCTAAACTCACTGCAGCTGGAAACAGGACCTCACTTAAAAACGCAGACTGACTGGAAATTACAGAATAACAGGGTAGTCTTTTTCCCCAGAGACTACTTGGGCTATTAAGAAGAGTTTTCTTTTTTGTTTTAACCCTAGATTAAGAGCACAATGAAATCTGCTGGTCTATCATCTGGATAATACTATGGTATATCCATGAATTAGGTTTAAAAGTGTATATACTCGATGTCTGCTGAATACAATAGTATGTAGTTACACAGCTTTTTGGTTTATGTACTGAAACAATCCATCACATATTAAGTGACTGCTGTAGACCTTAATAAGTAATCATTTGTCCTGATCCGGGTCGCCATGGGTCTGGAGCCTGTCCCAGTCCAAGTCAGGGATCATTCAAAACAGGGTGTCTCACAGTCATTCATTCACCCACCCGTACTCGCACCTAGAGGAAATTTTCAGTAGTACATCTTGTGGCATGACTGGGTTGCTTAGATCACCATTGTGCTTTCGCGTTGCTCTTAGTTAATTTATATGCCAGTCATAAAAGGAAAGTATATCAGCCAGAAATTTAACTTACAACCCCAAATCAGTAAAAGTTGGGACAGTGTGGAAAATGGAAATAAAAAACACAGCCATTCTTAGATTTACATTGACTTTTATTTCATTGCAGTTGGTATGAACCTGAAGGAATTTCATGTATTGTCTAGTCAGTTTCATTTGTTAAAATGCATCTATTCCAAGGCAACGCATTCCACCAAAAAGTTGCAGCGTTAAAGTTTTTACCACTATCTAATGTTGCCATTGTTTCTCACACCACCTAAAAGATGTCTTGGCACCGAGGATTCCAAGCACTGAAGTCTTTCAGGTGTTATTTTGTCCCATTCTTTTTGCAAAAACGATACGAGGCTGTCTTTGTCGCATTTTTTATTTTAAAATTTTCTACACATTCCCAGTTAGGACCAAGTCAGGACTGCAGACAGGCAAGCCCTGTACCCGTACCCTTTTCTTCCACAGCCATGCATTTGTCATGTATGCAGCATGTGGTTTTGCATTGTCTTGTCCCTGGAATTCATGTGATCTTGAAGGCAACATGCTCTAAAATCTTAATGTATTTTACATTAATGCTGCCATCACTGAAGTGTAAATTAACTTTTCTAAGGGCACTGCCACAACCCCATACCATGACAGACCCTGGCTTTTGGACTTGTTGCTGATAGAAGTCTGTACGATCTGGACTTGAATGATATTTTGCACTATTTAGGGAGAAACTGCAAATCCTTTCCAGTCTTTTCAGTCTTTTTTTTTTTTTAACACACATTTTCTCACACACTTGTTGACAAACTGGAGATGCTCTACCATCTTTACTCCTCAGAGTGTGAGAAGCTATCTAGTTCAGTGGTAAGGTCATCCTGGTCCATCGAGCAGAATTCGGACAGGAGTTCATGCCTATGTCAGAGGTACAGGCTCCCTGCTGGTTGATCCCGGACAGGGACCATTACAAAATCTGACTGAAACACATCACCTTGCCATCACTGAGGTGGGATATGACCCAGAGTAGCTCATTTAATAGAGCACTGGTTCCCAATGCTGAGGCTCCATTGTTGCCTGGATTAAGGGCAAAACTGTCCTGTTCCACTGGGCAGGAGTTCCCAGTCCATGTTTCCATTCTACTAGGTAGGAGTTCCTGGTTTGTATTTCTGCTCCACCAGGCAGGAGTTCCCATTTGTTGACTGTATGTAGGGTACCAACTCTGTGTCAGTTGAGGACTGCGTTCCTTTCTCAACCTACTCCAGGGTCTTCCACCGTCCAAGCTTCAGAGTCTGTCTGACTCGAGGGGGCTTGGCCTGTGCTAGCCGTGGGTGCCCACCACATGACAGATGGGTGCGATACAATTGCAGGCAAGTTGTAAGTTAGCCCAGTGGTAATTGCAATCATGAAATTATACCTGCACACAAAGTCTATTTGAGACTACTCAGCAGCTTGGCACTCCTTTGTAAGCAATATTATATCTACAAATGAAACCTCGTGATATATCTATCGGTGTATTGAGAGATGATTTGCATGATCATTTTCACTTTTACTAATTAAAACCAGAATAATCCAAAAAGAAATACAATTACATAAAAAATCGACCTAAATTCATTTCGGTTTTAGTTCCGATTTACATTTGCCTAATGTGTGTTGTAGCTTAATGTACAAAACTGAGGCTGACAAGAAGAGATTGAGTGAGCGTGGGACTACGGTAATGGTTTGATGCTACATGTGCCCAGACCAGATGACCTACAACTCCAATCTACCCACTCAGGTCGGAATGGTGCCATTCTGTTATATCAAATATGTAAAAATTATAATGAAATAAAATAACCAACCATTTATTGCAATACATGACAACACATGACCTGCTTAGTTTTCAAAAAGTTTGCCAAAATAGCTTATTTAGGGCCATGGTTTTATCAGTTACCACATCAGTCATTACTGGCATTACACTGTCTTTTAGCATCTGTGTTTTTTATTTTATTTTTTTTAAACCTGACAGTATGCCCAAGTGATGTATGGTCACATTGTGTAACCATGATTTTAATTACAATTACTGAGAACATCTTAAACTACTCTAGCAATGATAATTAAGCTACCTTAATGAGTACTGCTCTTGTCTAGTCAACCTTGTTAATCATCTAGTTGATGGTTGAACTGGTCATCTAGTTAATTATTCTAACTCGTATCTAGTAGTTTTGCATGAAAAACACTTTCAGCATGCAAATTCCAGTCTGTCCTAGACCTTAATTAACTAAATTACTAGACCAAAACCCAAATCCAAACCAAAAATAGTGGGAACCAAAAGTCTGAGACCACTAGTGAAATTGTGCTATTTTGCATGTTTCACTAATTTAACACAATGCCTATAGTCAGGATAACACTTTTAGTCATTATGACTGCCAAGGACACCACTGAGCATTTATGGTGCACTTGAGGACAGAGAAAGCCAAGCATTCAGTAACATCACAAGATGCTCTTTGGAATATTGTGAAATCATGCTGGGATAACATTGATCATCAGATTTTACTCAGACTTTTGGAGTCCATGCCAGCTCCTGTGAACTCTGTCATTAGAGCAAAAGGGGAAACATAGTGAGCTGTTGCGCTGATTATATGATTTGTATTGGAAAAACTTTATTCGGATCAAGAATGATGCATTTCAATAAATGGTCTCAGAGTGTACATATCAAAATGTATTAATGAAGGTCTTCACATCGTGACCCACAAGTCCAATAGCCGCAGACACCCACGTGATGCCTTAACTTCATAATAAACTTCAAACATTAAGAGTCTCAGAAGGATAAAAGAGCAGTTAAAGAACAAAAGCAGTTTAATGGATGCTTTTGAGGTAGCAATTGTACAGTAATTACAGTGATATAGCAACAACACACCACTTTGCAATATCAGAGATTTCATTTATCACACAACCTCCAAATGCAACCCTCACATTCCTGTGTCAAAAGGAGAATGATTATAGTGATTAATTAAGCATAGTAGTCCAGCCTAAGAATGATCAGTAGCTTTAAACCAAATGCTAATTTAAACAGCAGTAGTGTATCAATTTTATTATTTGAATTTTATTATGATTTGTATTTTTATTGATTTAAAATGTTAAACTTTTACGTTTTTAAGGTAAAATTGCTTTACAGATTTTTTCTTTTGCACAGTACTGCCATATATCCATCCAACTATCCATCCATCCATCCATCCATCCATATACTATGTATACAGCATATACAAATGTGCATTCAGAGATGATAAAGGAAGAAATAGAGTCACTTACCGCATCTTTAAACAGTCTGCATTTACAGTGTTTCTCAGAGCTGTGACTTTCTTCAGGTAGTCTAATGAGGTTCAGTGTGATATTTTCCCAGTGAAAGCTCTACCCTGTGTCCACAAGTCGGAGTGAGAATGTAAAAGGGAGAGTGCAGAAGGTGAGGAGTATAAGAAGTGTGGAAAAGCGCTCTCTCTCTCCCCCCCCCTCTCTCTCTTTCTCTCGCTCGCTCTCAGAGCACTTTTTATTCAGCTCGAGGGATGATGAGAGAAAGTAGGACGGGACTGAGTTGGTCAGCTAGAGATAAGTGCTTAAAATGGAGAGGTGATTTCAAGTGAATGATTACCTACAGACGAAGAGGTGAGTTCATGCTCACGGAGCTGAAACAAGGTGGCGGATGGAAACGTGATTGGAATAGATCAGCACCCGGCTTTGTTGCTGATGCTGGCACGCTTCCATCTGCCTACCCGCTATTATTCAGATTCTATTACTCCATTACGGTACTGGTGTTTGGGCACAAGCAAACTGGCTAACTTGTCGAATCCTAACAGAGATGTGCTTGGTTTTTGTTCCGCCTCACTGTGGGTGAAGGTTACGTTGTTTTCACAGTATATGGGTCAATGGCACGCCCTAATTGAGTCTTGAGTACATTAACTTCATTTAATATACATTATGCGCCATATAAGGCGTCAGAATAGTCAGACCATATGAAGTTATAGGGATTAGCTTTAATTACTGTTAATGCTATTGCTACTATTCAGGCGTGTCCTGAGACCCACTTTACTGGGGCACGTGCCCCCTGTAAATGTTGCTGTGCCACATTAAAATCGATTTAAAGTCAACTTTATCCTGGATTGTTGAGCAGAGCAACAGAACTCAAACTCACTAGGGGTACTACATTTACCATAAAGCCTCAGTATCTTTACAAAAGCTAGAGTGGCTAAGGCTTTTAGGCCGAGCCGGTTTCATTCTGTTTCGCATCCGCAAATATTTAAAAGAAAGTCAGCCAAATTTTCCAGTTTAACCTGGATTAATATCAAAATCTCCTTCCATCTCCTCTAATATCCATCTAGCCTGTCTTTTTGTTAACTAAGACCTGGCCCAACTCACTCAATCCCAACTATTTATGCTATAGATTTCATTCTCTACATTTACAGCATTTAGCAGACACCCTTATCCAGAGCGACTTACAATCTTACAATCCAAGCAATTGTGGGTTAAGGCTCTTGCTCAAGGACCCAACACTTGGCAGAGGTGGGATTTGAACCCTGGACCTTCTGGTCCAGAGTCCAGTATCTTAACCACTAGGCTACCACAGTCCCTCTCTTTTGTAGTTAATTTCATCTTAGCCTATATATTATTCTATTCTTATTTTACATAGGGTATTTTCTTTAATATATTCTTTAATTCTTGTATTTAACATCCAGGCTGCCCAAGGAGGATGGGTCCCTATTTGAGTCTTGGTCCTCCCAAGGTTTCTTCCCTGTAAGTTTCGGGGAGTTTTCCCTTTCCACTGTCGCCTCAGGCTTGCTCAACTAGGGCTTTGAACCAGTATATTTGTAAAGCTGCTTTCAGACAATGCTGTGTTGTAAAAAGCGCTATATAAATAAATTTGACTCTGTGATATGTATATTTTAAGTAATTGGATGTTCTTTATCATTTTCTTCAAATACACTCAATCACTTTATTAGGTACAATAATTAATAAATTGTAATAATCTATATATATTGAGCTAAATACAAACTTGTTACTATTTTTTTTAATCATGGACAGTAACAAATCAGAAACATAAGAGAAGATGAGCTTGTTTTGCAGCAAGTCTTGTTTATAGCATAATAAAAGCATGTTCCTGACATGAGGACAGTGGGGTCAAATGCTGATTCTAGTTTCTAGGTCTACAGATGAGCTATCCAAAAAATACATTTGAGTTTACCTTCTTGTTCTGACATGAAAATAACAGAATCTGAAGGTTACAGAATGTTGAAGTGAGGAAAACGTTTAAGCAGATTAAAAACATTATACACTGTTTAAATGGATAATTTATACTGTATTTTTTGAAACACATAATTTGTAGTCACAGGTTCTTGGAATGGAAATGGAAGTAATGGAAATCAGATGTGTTTTGATAGAAGATCCAAAAGCCAGGCATAAAAAACAAGTGTAAAGAAAAAAAAAAAAAGACGAGTCAAAACTGGTCTTGATGTGGGTAAGGATGGTTGGCACATGTGTGAACCCAGGATGTCAGGTTTTGGGTGGTCGGATGTACCCGGCAAGTCCTAGCAATAAAATGCTGTAAAAATCCATTCTGGCACTAACAGGCATGTATTCAGAATTGGCAACATTTTCTGTCAAGACAGTTCCAAGCAACATTTGGGCATGTATTTCTTTCTGCCACTGATTCCAAATCATCTCTCAAACGTTTGATGGGATTGAGGTCCATTTGCATTTAGTCCCTCATACCAAAGGACATGCATGGTTTTGATACTGTCAATAGTTTTATGTTCTGCACAGACTTCAGAGTCTGGACAGTTATTTTCTCCTCTTCTGTTGTGCCAACCTCTGCACCATAATGCTGCCCTAGTCTAGACAGTCGTGTTAAGTCAATGTTATTATATAAATTTGATTTTATATTGAACCGTTGAATGCACACCCTGCACCCCTTACTGTAAGGTTTTGGTTCTGTGAAGTATCGTACTTCAGTTACTTCTTTTTCCTAGCTGCTAACCACATTGCTCTGTGATGCCAAGCACTTGGGAGAGAGCCCCAAAACACAAGACCAGAGTCAGATATCAGTAGTTTATTATCACAGATAGGGATGTGCGATATTGATAAATATATCTCTGTTTTCTGGGATTTTGTCTGGAACGATAATTAGATGATACTTTGACAGTGTACATCTTGGGCCTAAAGTACTCAAGTTATGCATCAATTGGCCATAACCGTGACCAACTCTATAGATTGTTTCTGAAAGAGATTTGGTGCTAACAGAATGAGAAATTAAAACTTGAAGAAAATTAGGATTATTCCTCCACTTTAAGGGTTCTTTGGACGTGTAGAACAAATTGACATTGTCTTGTGTACATATTTTTTGTGGTTTATAGATATACAGATTGTAGTGGCTGGTTTTGTTGTCCAGAGTACCCTCCTATGTTTATTTAGTAGTAATACAGTTATCTTTCATTATTGAGAAGGCAGTTAGGGCAGCACGGTGGCACAGCTTCAGCATCCCCGGTTTGACCCTGACCTCGGACTCTACCTGTCTGGAGTTTGCACCCATGTCTGCGTGGGTTTACTCCGGGTACTCTGGTTTCCTCCGACAGATGTGTGCTAGGTTAATTGGTGTTTCAAAAATGGCATGTGTGTCAACCCCCATGATGGCTTGACATCCTGTCTAGGGTTGTTCCAGGATTAAGTGGAAAAGAAAATGAATAAATGAGACCATTAACTGACGTGCACTGAATATTTCTGTTCTACAAATTCTTAAAACTCAACAACGGTATATTATGCTGTCATCTAGTGCCATCCCCCTTCAGGAATGGTATTATTTTTCCCGTTAGAGTTATTAAAAAGGTCTTAAAAGTAATTAAATTTGAACTTGTGCAAAAATGTGAAAAATGTGCAGTTACGATGAATAAGCCGTGGAGCAACAACTCCGAAAACGTTAGGAACAACAAGTTTAATAAGACGTTTAAATGGCATCACCCATGTGGAATTTGACAAAACTAACAAAGACAGAGGTCAAAGATGAAGCTATTGAGAGCGCAGAACCAGGCACAAGCCAGCAGCCCATGCTATCTTTCTTTAGCAACGAAGGCTTTAGCAACATTCAAAGTGTTTATGTATGCTGTCATTTATAATTTGCAGACACAAATAAAGTCAGAATCGGCCTAGAAAAGTGCAATCTGTCCATCTCTAGCTTGAACCCATCTCTCTCAATCCTGTCTGTATTGGCACGGTGTCCTTCATGATGTAATCGGTGACAGCATTTGTTATTCTTTTCTTGTCAAAAGACACTTTTTTTTGCAGAATGATTCCACTGTTTTGCTGAGTGTGTTTTTGTGCTGGTACCTTTCCTGGTTTAAACCTGCTGCATACAGCTGACACCTGAAGTTTGTCATAATCTTCATATTCAGCACAACAGTTTGTAGTGAAATTAGTTGCTGTGCTGTGTTTTATAGCAACCAATTTCTGACATATGTTTGCAGAATGTTGTCTTTGGAGCCAAACCACCTCCATGCGAGTGAGGATTAAATCCAACGACATAGACCATAGGTTGGTTTTTGACTGATTTATGCAAAGTGAGGAACATACGCGATAATGTCAGCTTGCAATTAAGATATTAATTAAGACAAAACATATCACACCCCCCTAATCACAGAGAGGGGGTAACTGGAATTTTCAGCTGTCAGCAGTATCGTATGTCTGCCATGATTGTGGAAGAGGGCTTAAGGTTCCAGTTGTGACTATCATCAAACACAGGAGTGACGATAGTGCTAAAAGTGTCCCACTTAAGTCTCCAGAGGCTACTTAAGTACAATATAGCAATCTGTTAGGATAAATTAAACTTAAACATCATCATTATTAATGGGTAAGCAGGAATAATGACGAGTTAACAGAGCGTTTGACCAGAGAACGTAGCTTCTTTCATACAACACGTAGAAAACCCCATAACGGAAGGATAACCATGCAAACAGGCCCCATCCGTCCCATAAACTACTGACTCTAGCAAACCAGGGTTTGTAGGCCAGAGGTGGTGTGGTGAGAGCAGAATGCATATCATGTATAGTGCCTGAGATGCTGTGATGATTATGCAATATTGTAACCCCACTGCTTCTGAGGCAGTCGGCTGGAATCTATGTAGGGCATCATGTATCATGTATAATTGCCACACTAGTATCTGTCCCTATGGTCACTGGTGCTTCTATTCACATCCTGACTGAAAATCTGTGAGTAGTCTTGTGATGTGAACTACACTTAATTGCATTGCTTAATGTTATACACTGATCATAATATGACCACCTTTTTGTTTCTACACTCATTGTCCATTTTATCAGTTTCACTTACCATGTGCTACAAGGTTTGCACACCTGGATTTGGGGATTTTCTGCCATACTTCTCTGCAGATCATCTCGAGCTATGTCAGGTTGGATGGGGCCCGTAGGTGGACAGCCATTTTCTGCTCTCTCCAGAGATATTTGCTTGGGTTCAATCAGGGCTTTGGCTGGGCCACTCAAGGACATCAAGATGTCCCTAAGCCATTCCTGTGTTTCTGTCTGGCCACTTTGCCATAAAACCCAGACTGGTGGAATGCTGCAGTGATGATGGTTGACCTTCTGGAAGTTTCTCCCAACTGCACACAGGATCTTTGGGGCTCAGCCAGAGTGACCATTGGGTTTTTGGTCACCTCTGCTACCAAGGCCCTTCTCCCGGATTACTTGTTTGGTGGGATGGCCAGCTCTAGGAAGACTCCTGGTGGTTCCAAACTTCTTCCATTTAGGAATTATGGAGGCCACTGCGCTCTGGTGAATTTTCAGAGCAGCAGAAATAGATCTGAAGAAATGGCCTTCTTCAGATCTGTCTCTCCACACAATCCTGTCTCTGAGCTCTACAGGCAGTTCTTTCCTCTTCATGGCTCGGTTTTTGCTCTGATATGCATTGTTGGCTTTTTAACTAATTTGCAAAAATTTCTTAAATTCTGTTTTCACTGTCCCATTATAAGGTGTTGAGGGTAGATTGGGGGTGTTTTGTTCACAAAATGTGAAAAAGTGAAAAGGCCTGAAGACTTTCCAAATGCATTGTATTTCTGTTTGACTGTCACTTTTTATTGACACACAACGTTTAATTAATCAAAAACATTTAAAATATTTTGCCCATTGTTGCTCTGTCAGAGTGGTTGGTGAACAATACTTTTCAAACTTTGCACAGGTTCTTAATCGGATTGAGTTCTGGGCTCTAACTTGACCACTCTAATATTTGTACATTGAGAAATAAGCACACCGGACAAAAAATTAGTGACTGACATGTACTTACTGCATGTAATACCCCCACAAGCAGCCTCTGCGATTCAATTTCGCATGGACTGGACAAGGTTCTGGGAGTAAGCGACAATGTTCAATCAATTCACCCACTCTAACCGGGCAAGTTTGTCAGCAGAAATGAGCAAAGGCCTTAGCGTGCCACTCTTATCCATATGTTCATGGTATGCAGTTCCCTACGGAGTGTTCATTCAGAAATTGGTTGTGAAGGACTTGTATTGAGTTCTAGAAGCAATTCTTTCCTGGAAGTGAAGCGATTTTTATTCGCAAGCCGTGAAACATGCCTGTGGTCCCTGTCCGTTAGTTTCATCTTTCGGCCACAATTGGGATTTTTGGAACTGCTGGTAGACAACTGAGAGTACGCTTTGATACACCTTCAAATTCAGCTACTTTGGCACGCCCAAAAGCAATTACTCTTTTTTTTGCCCATCATTTCCTTTATGACCCATTTTCCATACATCGAAAGAGACATTCACTGTACTGTACCACCTCTTCTCAATCTATGAATCCTGTCGCACCCTGCAGGTATTTATAGTCCGGTCATCTTCGCGCAACACCATCTGCAGGAGCCTGAAGATACTACCACCTTAAACACGGAAGGTGACTGATTTTTTTTTTTTTTTTTTTTTTTGTCCAGGGAGCTTGTAGTTTGTGCCATACATAGTGCTTTGGAAAAAGGTCAGAAAGTTTACTTTTGGTCTCATGGAAGTAACGTTTGCCTAGTCTCCAACAAGCCTTTGCCAAATCCACTTTTTTTCAAGTAAGGCTTTATTCTTGCCACTCTTCCATAAAGCCTAGCTTTGAGGAATGTCTAGAAAATATTGAACTTGTCCTGTACTCATTTTTTGCCATCTCTTCAGCTTCTTCAGAGTAGTCTTTGTCCTCTTGATTGTTTCTCTGGTTATTGCTCTCCTTATTTGTGCAATGACTTTTGATGGACAGCCTTGTCTAAGCAGAATCACAGTTGTGCCATAATCATGCACATGCAAATAATATATGCATATGACCACCTTCTTGTTTCTACACTCATTGTCCATTTTATCACTTCCACTTACCATATAGAAGCACTTTGTAGTTCTACAATTTCAAACTGTAGTTCGTCTGTTTCTCTACATATTTTTGTTCTCTTATGGTCGGGACCCCCCACATATCAGGTGCTATTTGGGTGGTGGATCATTCTCAGCACTGCAGTAACACCGATGTGTTAGTGTGTGTTGTACTGGTATGAGTGAATCAGACACGACAGTGCTGCTGGAGTTTTTAAACACTGGGGTCATTCACTGTCCACTATAGTAGGCATACCTACCTTATAGCTCCACCTTGTAGATGTAAAGTCTGAGACAGCAGCTCCTCTACTGTTCCACAGTTTGTGTTAGTCCTCTTATAATCCTTCATCAGTGCGCACAGGAGGCTAGTGGCTGGACATTTTTGGCTGGTGGAATATTTTCAGTCCAGCAGTGACACTTGTGTTTAAAAACTTCAGCAGTACTGCTGTGTCTGATCCACTTATACCAGCACAGCACACACTAACACACTACCACCAGATCAACGTCACTGCAGTGCTGAGAATGATCCACCACCCAAATAGGACCTGATCTGTGGTGGTCCTGACCATTTAGGGAATAGAGGGGATTCATAAAAAACCTAGAATCATTTCAATGTTGATTAGCTCAAGGATCCAGTCGTGTGTTATTTTCTGCCTAATGTAACTATAATCCACATCCACAAGTGAGTCATTTGTGATTAAAGTCTGCAGACATGAATGCAGCCATTTGTGATTCATGTCAGTAGCCACAGAGGAACTGAGGTAAATGGAGTGAATGAGACGGCAGGCTGAATCTGCCTGGCTGCAGCTAGGATGACCCAGAGAGAAAGAGGAGGGTGAATACAGCTTTGTATTCTTATTTTCCGACAGATCGCCTGAATATTGGACGCTGAAGGAATTTAACAATATAGGTTGAGGCAGGATAACTTTATCAGCCAAATCTTATCGGCTTAACTAGGCTTAGAACAGAAAGACCCTAACCTTTATAAGAAATAAACATATGGAACAAACTGCACAAATCCTAGTGGACAGAATTTCACCATCAGCCAAACATGAGTGATTCTGAAAATAAACGAGAGAACAAAATTTTGTACCCTTTTAAATACCGTATTTTCCGGGCTATAAAGCGCACCGGATTATAAGACGCAATATCAACGATCGGCTGCTAACGGGTATATTTTCATACATAAAGCGCACCGGGTTATAAGACGCATGAAATGAAACAAAACTCTTAAGTTCCCTTGGAGCTCAGTTTGGTCTTTACCTGGCGCAGGGCGTCTTCTTGCTCCTCCACTTCCGTACCATTGAATTCGTTAATGTTGAATTCTCTTGCCGCTTGGCTCTATGGTCCATGTTGTACTGCGTGACCGATAGCGTTGAGTTTGAAATCCGCTTCAAAATGATGATGAATGCACGTACCCTAATGCTGAAGCACATACCGTATTTACTCTGCGATGCTGCGCACTACGGTTGCCGTAAGCTTTCGTAACTTACCAAGGCCGTGCTAAAACATTTTGACAGATTTATGAGCGCCCGTGTACCATCTACAATCGGTTGTAGGTCAGAAGGCTCAACCAGAATTAATTCATACATTAGGCGCACCGCATTTAAAGGCGCACTGTCGATTTTTGAGAAAATTAAAGGATTTTAAGTGCGCCTTATGGTCTGAAAAATCCGGTAATTATTACAAATTGGTTCTGTGAGGGTATATTCACTTTGTCTGCATAAATCTATCAAGATTTGTTGCTACTCCATTAACTATCATTATTAACTTTGGTGGTATTCATATGTTATGACTTTTAAAGTGTCCAATGGGAATGAAAAAGAAAATATTCTCAATTCTGAAATGGTTAGGGTGCTCAACTAAAAATAGTTTTTTCTTCATATTCTCGGTTGAAAAGTAAATGCATCTTTAATAACTGCCACAGTAATTGCCAGTGAATAATGAAGGGCCTATGATTTGTTTAAGTGTTGGCGTAGACCTTTTTGTTGAATAAAACAGTATCATTCATTCTACACCACAGAACAAGCTTTGCCAGACATCTGCCGATCCCAGACCTTCTGATTAGACTACCGCTGCAGTCCATAGAAAAATGTTTTCATTGCAGAGTCCAGTCACAACTGATACCACTAATAGTACTTTAGTCAGCGTTTGGCTTTGCGCATGTTGATCTTGGGCTTGTGTGCAGCTGCTTGACCATGGAAACCCAAACTGTTTAGTGACTGGTGAACAGTTTAGGGATCCACGTTTCTTGTCCAAGCAGTTTGGAACTATTCTGATTGTTTCAGCTGAGAGTAGTGTTGGAGTCAAGACCGCTAGGGCCGAGTCAAGATCAAGACCAGAATTTTTAGTAGTCAAGTCCGATTCGAGACCGGGAGTTGCTGTGACCAAGACCAGACAGTTTTTTCTTTTTTCTTTTTTTCATCATACAAGGAAATGGATAAGAAGAAAATGGAAAAAAATAAATTAGTTTATTATACATGATATATATTAATAAATAACATTTACTTTTCCATCATATTTTGTAAAATTATAACATTAAATAATATATAGACTAAAATTATTATTATTATATAGTAGCCTTAGTCAAACAATGGCAATGTAACTTTTGGAGGCAAATGTTGATGATTCTGTTTCCCTTCTTCTAACAAAGTTAATCAGAAGTCACACAAAATCTACTGAATATAGCCAACAACATCAGTAATATTCATTTTTATAATGAAGTGTGAAAACATAATAATAACAACAACATTATTCATGGATTGGATACTGAACAAGAAGAGCAGTAAGTATTTCATTTTGGCTAGCCAATCTCTGTGTAGATTTTTTAGGCATCTAGAGAAAGGACTGATTTATCCTGTTTGACTGGACTGTTGATATTCAATAATCAATGATCTTGACAACAATTTCAGTCCACCTTACCCAAGACAAGACCGAGTCCAAATGAGGTTGAGACCCACTTTTAGTCTAATTCAGTTTATATGGCCTAACAAAGCATCTGAACTCATGTTCCTCCTATAGACATTGAACTTTTGAACAGTTTTGCATTTATGTGAGGTGACTGCAGTATCTTAAACTGGAAAATGTACTTGATAAACAGTGCCCTGCTATGATGGTGCCATTTATGAATATACTTTATAGTCCTCTGAAAATTAGTCACCCCGTGTGTTTAAGGTGATATGAACTTCAGTCTCCTGCAGATGGTGTTGCACGAGGATGATCAGTCTCTAAATACCTGTAGGGTGTATGAGGGAACTCTCACATTGAGACTGAGTGCAGTGAATGTCTCATGCAAAGATGATGTTAATGACTGGCATGGAGTGATTTGGATTTGGGCGTACCAAAGGACATAGTGTGAAAGAAGGAGCTGAATTTGGAGGTGTATCAACGCGTACGGTCATGCGGGTAAACCCAGCAGTGAGTGGCAAAAATTCTCGTCAGAATTGTGGCAGAAAGACAAAACTATTAGATATGTTGCAGTCGGCGAGTATATTTGCAATATTGGAACACTAGCTTGTACGATACAAGTCTCACATCCCAAGACCTTCACGGTTCGAGTGTAATTATTTTAGTTTGTGCTAGTCATTTGGAACGAGTAATGATAAATGATGGAATTGAACAATTCCATCCTTGGACTAGCATTATAATTAAAGTAATTCATCAGAGTTACAAGAAGTTAATTCATTATAGAACACTAATTCTTTGTAGGAAAATGTTAAACTGCTTATTTATAATAATAGCCTATACAGTCATGGCAAATACAGATTGGATTAAGTATTTTATCCACTAATTAGAAGGGGTATCTGGAAACTTATGGTGAGAAACCAGTAACTGAAGGAAATTTGTGGTATACATGTAAAATGCTCTTACACTCAGTGACTGTTCGACCTACAGCATGCTGGAAACAATTTCAATTCTAATAAAAGGTCTGACCTCAAATAGCTTCAGTTTATATAAAGATTAATTTGTCATGTCTGTGGACTACCAGGATCATTAAAATGACTTCATTTACCCACATACGATCACCCGCCTTGTTGATAAGCTTTGCTGACGAAAGAAAAGTGCATGCAAGCAAAAATACATGTAGTGCCTGACTGTATATTAGATGGTCTTTCTAATATTTAAAATACATATGTGTAAGTACGAATGTGCCACGAAGTTCTTAATACAATGTTTATAATAGAATAATAATATTAATAAATAATAGTTGCTTTTGAATTAGTGTAATATCTGCATAATTACTAATTAGGTATGCTCTGTAAATTATTCCCAGCTCCTTACTACAAGATTACACGTGTTCACTGTGTGTGGTTAAAAAAACACACACATTTAAAAAGCACATCTAACCGACATTCCTGCTACCATCCGTGCCCACCATATCCAAACCACTACAAGGAAACTATGAACTAACATCAAATGTTGTCTATCTTTAGCAAACCACGTCCAGAGTTCTGTCTGCCATCACCTACTGAATTTTCCAACCAAGTCTTTTTGGTTTTGCTAAAGGAAATATGAGAATGATTGGCTTTACAGCACACCCGAGGTCTTGGGTTTGTCCTGTAACATCTTGTAGTAACTCAAGCAGATCTTAATTTGGTTTATTGACCATGCTGTTTAAATGATGCCATCTTTCATTAGGTAAATTAAAGGTTTCACAATTAGACCTGACTGCTGCTCAAACAGAAAAGATGAGTCTGTAATAGAAAATCTGGAACTGATTAATGGATCCATGAGTAGATGTTGAGGAAAGGAAGACTGGAGTTCCTTGACGCAGCATTACAACAATAGAAAAACAGCAAATGACAACTATTACAATGGTGGAAGATGATTTTATTGGGGTGGGGCACAGGGATGCTGGTGAAGAGAGGCAGGGAGAGAGATGTATCATCTATATCACACCTACAGGAATCAAAACTCGCATCGTGTGATTGTAAATGTAAAGCAAAGCATTACGTTTTAGCCCCAATTATCCTGGTCAGAGTCACAGGAGAGGTTCAGAACCCAGAATTCACTGTTTGCAGGCAGAGGTACATCCTGGGCAGGATGCCAGGACTGAGTTGCTCAGTAACTGCCTTTTCCAGCAACTGGCTCTTATAACTGAGCCACCAGAGCTGCTACTGTGACTGTTTGTTTGTTATAATAACAAGAAATAGAATTAATAAAATAATAAAATTAATAAAAGATGCCCAAAATACTAAAACTGATTGTAGAGCTCTCAGATTGTTCATGAAGAATCTGGAGAAAACATTTGTAGTATTAAAACTCAAGCCTTTTTTTTGTTTTTAAAAGTATAAAAGTATTCTTAACACCTGGTTTGAATACATTAAGCTTTTAAATCAAACAGAACATTTCCAGAGAAAAGCACCATCCAGAAATCTTCCTTCATTTAGTTACAGGTTTAGAGGCCAAAGTTCTCTCCCACTCCACTTGTACCATTTTATAAAGTTCCATGGTGGCTTTTGCATCATCTGCTGAAGAATGGCCCTTCCTTCCCACCTGAGGGCACAAAAGGGTTTTTTCTATAAGCAAGCTACACAAATGACACAACCAGCTGATTCAAGACTTTTACAGGTCCAACCAAACTGGGACTATTTTAGAGCCATTCCACCAAATGGGTGCCATTTCAGTACTCGGGGCACTATATGTATAGATAATTAAAATAATTAACTGTAAAAAAACATTTTATTATTAATGAAAGTGTCCTGGAAATTGCTGCAATTGCACAATTAGGGTATATAATTCAAAACATTATTATAAACTTCCTAGAACACTGAAAAATAGTATTTGTTAGCTGTCCCTGGTCTCTAACATTACACTTTACAATGAAATGTAAAAGAAATCTCCTTTTTGGCGTTGTTACTCCATATCCCATCTATTCCTCATTTTTTACATCCGAAAACTAATATTTTACTTTAAATACCACAAGTCACTTAGTGGGATTTTTCAGCTCAGCAGGATTTTGTATCATCTGGATCTTCTAAAGATCAACGGAAGACCAAAAGTAAGTATTCTCATTTTTCCTGCATATTTGATGATATTGTAACGATGATTTCATCTATATTCATCTATCCATCCATCCAGTATATCTAAATTATTTTAGATGTTATTTGTTTATTGTAAAAAATACCAGTTTTTGGTAAATCATTAGAATGTGCTCTGTCCCCTAATGCTATTAGTATGGATGCCATGTTACATTTTATGCATTTGCTAATTCTGTGCTGAAAACTCAGAGTAACTAGAAACACAAATGCAAAATGTAAAAATAAAATGGTAGCCTGAGATTCACTATGAACAGTTAAGTGTGTCATTAGATTCAGTGTTGAAAATAATATAGAAACTAAAGTTTCATTTTTAAAAAGTTAAAACAAGAAAATGGCACCCATTCGGCAAAATAACTCCTTAATCCTCATTCATTCCACATGGCCTGAATTAGTTATGCTGGTAAAAACTTAAATTACACTTTACACTTAAAACCAGTGGATCTCAACCCTTTCATTATTCACATTTGTTCAAATACATTTTGTAAAGTATCAATTGGAATACAAGCTCCCTGGACAGTCAGTCATATACAACAACAGTATTGCTTTAGTTTTCAATGTTAGTAGGTTGATATTAAAAACAAAAATAACAAAACAACAACAGATCCTGAATTGGACCAGAAGTGAGTGGACATGTGAGCAGCACTATTAAGAGAGTGTTGTGTAAAACACATGGAATAAAAATTAAGAGTATTTAAAAAGCATGGCAAATAGACAAAAGTCAAAAGGAAGAACTTGGGATACTTTGGCCAGCAGAATATCTGGGACACAGTGTCAAAAACTGATTTACTCAAAATTAATTAGAAAATTAAGGGCAAAACTGAACTGACCTACCTCCCTGCAAACAAAAATTGCAGTCGGTGCATCTCTAGTTTTTATTGGCCAATTCAGACCGGGGCCAATCCCAACTGTTCTACCCAAGAATAAAATAAAAAAACGACAGCATACAGAATTTTTGTTCAGCTTTTCTTTTGATGGGAACTTCTTCACTGCTAAAGAAAGATGGCAGCAGCTGCTTGCTTGTGTCTGGCTCTGCACTCTCAGTGGAGCTAGCTTTAGCTTTGCGAAATTCCACATATTCAACGATGTGATGCTATTATAAATGTCTTATTATTGTTCTGATTGTTTTCTGAGTTGTTTCTCTGGCTTAGTTTTCTCATGCATACAGTAAAAAGCAATCATTCACTGTGAAGAACTAGAACGCTGAAGACATGGCTGTCACCTAAATAACACTATATCACTGGGCTATATAGGAAGAGACTATATAGTGCACCAAGTAGTAGCAGTGGAGCACAACTGAAATCGAACACTGTCATCATCAACATACATTAGCACCGATCTGTATCAAACAAATACAGTTTAAACCTCGAAGTGTCTTTTAAAGCAGAATTGAATTGTGAATTAAAGTTTGTGAAAGTGGGGTGTGCTTTTCATATGTGGCAGTTTTGGACCAGTCATGTGAAACCGATCGATTGGTGCGTCTCCAAAAAAACTCCCTGACACAGGACCTTTCGATTAACATAGACAGCCGTGCTGACCATTAGGCCTACATACCGTGGGATTTTGGAGAACAGCCTAGATTATTTTGACCACATTAAGTCAACCACCAGATCTGGACAGCAGCTTCTCTACAACATCAAAAGAAAAGATCCTTTTCTGACCACTGAAACTGCTCAGATCTTCATACAAGCACTCATCATTTCCAAGCTCGACTGCTGCTTGTCTGCTGGCTGGTCTGCATTCATGTTCCATTATTCCACTGCTCAGCATTCAGAATGTTGCAGTGGTTCACAACCTACCAAACTCTTCTCATGTAACTCTATTAAAATGTCTCCACTGGCTTCCCGTTGCAGCTAGAGATCATACTCTTGTCCCAGATTTCCAGGCCTCAAACAGCTCTGCTAAATGCTATTTACATTCCTTGACTCAGAACTACACATTTTCACTGTAACTCAAGTCTTCAGCTTCAGGGCATCTGGCACGACTTCTCTTAGATCGAACCATGCGCATAAAGCCAGATCACAATGTTTCCTAGCTCCTCATTGGTGGATTGAGCTTCCCACACCAGTCCGAATGGCCTAGTCTTTCTCCTTTCTACAGAAGTCTGAAGACTCCGTACAGGATTTGTGCCATTATCTGGGCAAGCCGAGGCATAACCGAGTATAAGTGATGACAGGTAACATATGATATTTGTCTGGGGAGCTTAGTCTAAATATGGGTCATACTTCAAATGGTTGAGAGCCACTGCCTTAGGACATCTGCTGCTAACTTTAGAATCAGGCTTTTCAGCAAGGTGATAGCACCCTCGCCGTTTAGCTCACCTGTATGTCCTTGTTGAGGAGAACCTTTGTGAGTTTCTTCAGAGAGGCAGGCTGGTTCACAGGCAGTCCAGCTTTCTCATTCAGGATTGGAATGTGTGCTGTGTCTCGCACAAAGCAAGCAGGATGGAAGTAATGCAGAACCTTAAAATCGTTCTGGATGGCGTGTCCAACAACCACCTTCCCTGAGAGGAGTTTTAAAATCTGTGTGAAGAACAGTTTTTCTTGCATTATCAAGCATGGAAAATAAAATGATGGGTGTGGATATGAAGACATTACAGCTTCAGAACATGCAACCTCAAATCAGAAAAAGTTGGGACTGTATGGAAAACATTTCATTGCGGACATTTTATTTTCCTGGTCAACTTCATTTCATTTTAACAATCATCCATTCCTACAATTCAGGCCTGCAACACATTCCAAAAAAAGTTGGGACGAGGGCTATGTAGGGCTAGTAATGAGGTTAAAAATAATGATGTGATTTCAGACAGGTGTTGTTAACAAGTGATTGTAATCATGATTTGGTACAAAAGCAGTATCCACAAAATGCTGAGTCTTTAAGCATCAAATATGGGCAGAGGATCTCCAGTTTATCAATAAATGTGTAAGAAAATTGACATGTTCCTCAAAGAAAGACTGGATATTTCTTCATCTACAGTGCATAATATTCAAGGAATCTGGAAGAATTTCAGTCCATAGAAAGCAAGCACACAAGGGTAAAACTGAACACTCATGATCTTTGATCCCTCAGACGGCACTGCATCAAAAACCGTCATTCATCAATAGCTGATAGAATCACATGGGCAAGCAATTATTTTTGGCAAACCTTTGTCAAGCGCTACAATACAGATTTACATTCACAAATGGCACTTAAAACTTTACCGTGCAAAAAAGACACCTTGTGTTAAACAAGTCCAGCAGCATAGACTTCTCTGGGCTCGGAGGCATCTGGGACGGAACATCACACAGTGGAAACGTGTATTGTGGTCAGACCAATCAGTACTCCAGATCTTTTTTGGAAGCAATGAACGCTGTGTGCTCTGGACCAAAGACGAAAAGAACTATCCAGACTTATCAGCTACAAGTCCAAAAGCCAGGCTCTGTCATGGTAGCAAAGGTAATTTACACTTCTGTAATGGCAGCATTAATGCAGAAAAGTACATTGATCAAATATATTTTAGAGCAACATAGGCTGCCTTCAAGTTGATCTCTTCCAGGGACGTCTGTACTTTTTTCGACAAGAAAACGCAAAACAAGCCAAAACAGAAAAGGTTAGGACTGGAATATAGAAATCCCTTCAAATCTTTCTTTGAGGAAAATTGTTTTTAAACATTTCAATAATTTTCTCATTTGTTTGTTTGTGAACTAGAGATCCTGCCCACCTTTGCTCCTCAGAGACTCTTCCAAGCTTTTTTGTGGATACTGCTTTTGTACCAATTCATGATTACAATCAGCTGTTGACATCACATCATTATTTAATTAATAAAAAAAACTCATTACTAGCCCTAAATTGTGTTGCAGGCCTGAAATGCAAGAATAGATATTTATTAACAAATTAAATGACAAAGACCAGACAAAATCTGAAATATCCAAGGGTCATACTGAAATAAAAGTAAACGTAAGGAACACTGCATTTATGCTATCAGAATTTTCTATACCGTCCCAACTTTTTCAGATTTGGGGTTTAGGGGATTATTTAAGGTAAATAACAGAAAATACTTTGGTACCTCTTTTTGGGCTTGTTTGAAGGGGGTGGCATTTTGGAGGTCTTGGGCCCTCACTCCACTCCAGCGAGTGCGAAAATCGGTCACAGGATTGACAGGCTTGATGAACTTGTCATAGATAAGATCCCCATCATACGAGACTATGCTGCAGCGAGCAAGCTCACTGCAATGCCCTTTGGGCCCTGTCCCAACCATCTCACAGTCAAGGGCTACATATTTCAGTGGGTTGTCGAGAGATGGCAGCACTGAATACGGTGTTAAAATGGTTTCTCCTTGAGACGCTGACTTTAAAGGCACAGTGGATTCCTTGATAGTCTGTGAGTTACCATGGTGTGCTTGCATAGAACTGGAGGCGTATGTGCACAATTCAGGCTGGGAAGACGTGAATCTGGGGAACACAGCACCAGCTTGTGAATGGTCCCTTCTTTCACTTTGCAAGCTGTGTTTGTGTCTTCCTTTCCAAGAGTTATTTCTTCTGTTTCGTCTATTTTGCTTCGTATTCAGCAAACCATTCTGCTCCAGGTAGCAGCGCCTCTTAAGAAATCGTTTGTGTTTAGCATTTCCACTGTATTCTCTATTCGTTTTTTCCCTCATGGTGGCTGGGCACATCAATTCTTAATAATACTCTGACATACCGGAAGTGAACAAACGTGCCTAAAGAATAATTAAACTACTCTAAAATGTTCTCTACTTCACAGGGTTTGGGCACAGTTTAAAAAGTCTGGCCAGTGGTGAATCTCTGCTGAAATGTTTACCCCCCTAGGAATCCATGCATGTGGATGTCCTGTGCAAAAAAAAAGAAAAAAAAAAGTATTAAGACAAGAGTATTACCCGAGTCTCAACAGCCCAAGTACCCGAGAGTATTAAGACAAGAGTAAGATAACTGTACAGTACAGCATAAATTCTGAACGAAAGCTTATAAAGTGCTAATAAAGAAGAATAAACTGTTAAATATACAGGTGTTGTTTATTCTACCCATGTCAAGACAACTAGGAGACTCAGAATGATTACATAACTGCATAATACGAAACAGAAATAAGATTCTAGAAGCATAAACATGCATATTTAGTAAACACAAATGACTGCAGCATATTTTAATCATTACTATTGAGAACATAAGGCCCTCTGGTGCAGGGAAGACAGACGGAATGACCTAAAAACAGACTTCAGATATAAAGACGGAAATTAACAGATTTGGTCGGCCGATCAGTCCCATAACTGATTCTGTTCCGGTCACATTTAACTTGTACAGCAACACATGAAGAGCGCAGTGCTTTTACTAATTCAGAATGCAGTTCATGTATGGAGCTTTAAACACAGACCAGCTACTCGTGTGTTTGTTTATGAGACCGGTGCTGATGCAGGTCGATGATAAGGAAGTGTTCGATTTTATTTTTAGTGGTTCCGTTGCTACCGATTCATTTTGTCTGTGACCACATGTATCATGATAAATATCTTACATCATGAAAATGTCTTTAATTACCATGTTATAATATTTTACTATAGCGCCCACCCCTAATTCAAGGCAACAGTGTCTTAATGATTAATGATTTAAGGGCATTAATAAAAGGACCTTAGGATTATTGAAATCACAGTTACAAATTGCACTTCTATTTCTAGTTAGAAAGTATTCACCTTTCCTTATTTACAGCTTTCATTTATATCAATTTTGATGAAGTTAAATGTTACTTCAGCAATTTCATTAAACACGATGGTGCCATTTTGCCATTGTTTGTTTAAGTGTAGTTATTTTCTTAATGAAAAACACTTAAAAACCTTAAAATCGGAATGGTGGAAAAAAAAAAAGTGAAAAATAATTTGGAATTTGTTAAAAAATAACGCCCTAATTATTGTTATTTGAGTGTTGGTAGAACACAAGATGGAGCACAAAATAAAGGATGCTATTCATTCCACACATTATCCAAGAAATTAATTTGAGAAAATTCCAATCACAGTTGCTATGGGCATGTTTATTTTTTATTGGTGTATTTGTGGTTGGAGATGCTCTTATCAAATGTTTATTGTTGGTATCAGGCTGACACTGGCCTAACTCTTTGGACTGATGTCAGATTAGTGTTTTACATGTTGTTCTTCTGACCCAGTGATATACACTCACTGACCAATTTATTACCAACACTTTTGTCATGCAGCACATCTAATTGCCCAAATCAATGGCAGCAGTGCAATGCATAAAATCATGCGGATACAGGCAGCAACTTCAGGTAAAGTACACGTTAAATATCAGAATGGGGGAAATGTGATCACAGTGATTTTAACCGTGCCAGACAGGCTCGTTTGAGTATTTCTACAACTGCTCATCTGCTGGGATATTCACAAAGAAGTGTCTCTAGAGTTTACACAGAACCGTGCAAAGAAGTAAAGCATCCAGTGAGTACCAGCTGTGCAGACAGGAACACCTTGATGATAAGAGGTCAACAATGAATGACCAGACTGGTACGAGCTGACTGAAAGGCTACAGATACTCAGGTAACCACTTTTGTGTAAAAAAACAAAAAAAAAAAACCATCTCAGAATGCACAACACATGGAACCTTCAGGCAGATGAGCTACAACAAAAGAATGCCATGTTGGGTTCCACTTCTGTCATCCATGGACAGAAAGTGCAGGCTTAACAAAACTGGACAACTGAAGACTGGAAAAACGTGGTCTGCTCCGATCTTGAGTTCTTATGAGGCACAAGATGGTAGGAGCAGATGGCACAAACAGCATTAATCTACAGGCCGACCTGTATTGTGTCAAGAGTCCAGGCTGAAGCAGGTGGTGTAATGGTGTAGGGGATATTTTCCTATCGCACTTTGGACCTGTTAATACCAATCAATCATTGCTTGAATGCCACATACTCCATAAATATTGTTCCTGACCAGGTGAATCCCTTAATGTCCACGAATTTACCTTTATCTTCTAATGGCTACGTCCAGCATGCCAGTGCGCCATATCACAAAAATGACAATATTTTTACTTTTAGCCATGTTCTTCAGTGGTCTTGCCATATCTGAATCCAACAGAACACATTTGGGATATTGTATAATTAGAGATTTGCAGCATTAAAGTCACCTGATAAATCTGCAGGAATTGGTTGATGAATCTCATAGGAATGTTTAGTTCTCAGATGAAACAATGTTTTATCAATTCCCCATTCCACATGCCTTTTAGCCGTGACATGTGGCCACAATCTTACAATCCAAGCAATTGTGGGTTAAGGGCCTTGCCCAAGGACCTAACAGTGGCAGCTTGGCAGAGGTGGGATTTGAACCCTGGACCTTTTGCTCCATAGTCCAGTATCTTAACCGCTAGGCTACCACAGTTCAGTGCAACAGCAGAGTAGCTGAACCAATGTTTCAAGCCTTGATTGTTTTCGAAACAGCCCAGTGAAATATGACAGCCCACACTTTCAAACTTTTACTCATTAATAGGAAACATACTATGGTCAGAACAGTGGCACAATGGTTGGTGCTTTCAGCTCACAGCTCCAGAGAACCAGGTTCAGGTCCTGTGGGGAATTTGCAGGTGGCCCCATGTCTATGTTGGTTTCCAGCTACATTGCTAATTCATGTTACAATGCCGACATTACGTCTCAGTTTCATTCATCATTGTTTTAAATTCACTATGTCAGGACAATAACAACACACTTGCTGTGTGTTTGTCAGTTGCAGATGTTTGTGTATTTTGTCTTGTTTGCGTGGCAGGGCTGTTTTGTCATGGTATCCACAGTATGAAAAAAATCCGTCATGGAACTGCGACATACTGGTATTCACTTCAGTATTGGTAAACCTCCCAGCCTTACATCAGAGTATGAGATAATATTTATGGCAGTTAAACTACACATGCGCTTTTTCTTAATCTGACCAGCAGTTTATGGCCACAACATCCGGAGTTAAGACTCCTGAATTAAAAGAAAACAAATGTAGATCAGAAGGTCGTTGCATATCTGTAAATTGTTTTGGTCCACAGATTAGTCATTTCCGGACTAGAGTTGTTTGGTGTTCCTAGCTCATTGTTTTAGTACATCAAGTCTTTGTTCACCTTAAACGTTTTCAGACTCTCCACATAGGCGTAATGAATGTGTTTGGCTTGCTGTGTTGGCGTTTTGTGTTCAGGTTTATGTTTATATTACCAGCACTCTATACACACAAAAACTGTCATCAGAGGATCTTGACCTTTATTATAGAAATTCTCTGGCTTGAACTGAACAAGTGCTTGAAACGCTGTTGAGACTGTTGGCTCTGATGCTGTGCTCGTCACATTGAATCAGTAAACAATAGTCATGTACTTTTATTTGCTTGCACATAGTGTTCATACACGCAAAATTAAGCAATAAATTCAGCTCAAATAATAAACCAAACGGGTTGCTGCCATGCAGTTTCTTCGTAAACCAGAACGTTATAGCGACCTCCTTAGCTTACGTTATTCACGAAAAGGAAACAAACCCAGCGAAGCTAATGCTAAAGTAACAAATAATCATCAGCGTACTCGCTGTGCGTTTAACTTTTTGCCTTTCTCATTAGCTGTCCTTCTAGTCCGCTCACCGAAATAAAATACTACTACGACTACTACTAAAATAATAATAAGGAAAATGAAATCTTACTCACAATTCTTCAACCAACGTGGTTTGCCTTCCCTAAACACGTTTAGTTTCTAGGTACACTTCCGGATGTCCCAAAAACCCTCTTACTCCCTATATAGGTGCACTATATAAGACTGGAAATACTTGCGTTAGCCCCTACGTAGTGCACCTAATCTGTACTCAGGAAGCATTTGGTATGCGACATATTTTCTCCAATCCTAGCAGGCGGGTTTATTTCATAAATATGTTTTCGGTTAGTCTTTCAGAGCAGCACCAGAAGAATTTAACGAAGAGGCTGGTATCGTTCCTGTCGTTATATAAGCATATGTCTGACTCCTACATTATTGTAATTATCGCGCTTAATTCTTCTATTTATAGTTTACTAGCTGTAATCATACACTCGTTTACAGATAAACTGTCAGTACGTACAGCGTTGATGCAGAGGTTCTAATGCAAATACCGTAGTGCAGGATCTTAACCATTTACCAGGTGGGTGTTGTATTTATTGTGTTGTTTATTCTCAGGAGTTTTTCAGTGAGAACCTGTGGGAAACGCTGCCTAAAGGCTGGCAAAACGCTCTGGGAGATCTAACAGCACCGCAGGTTGCAGAGCTGCTGCTGGATAAACAGATCAAGAACAGAGTGTAAGTATAAAACTCTTGGTTCAAGCAAACATACATCGTACATTTCGATTAAGTAACATTGTGATCAAATTTCCAGGTACCCATCAGTATGGCCCCTTTCGTTACTGGCTCTGAGAGCCACAGCTCATGCTCTACCATTTCCTCGAACTCCTCCAGACCTTCAAATAAAGGACACAGTAAAAGAAGACGAGTTCAGTTCTAACACCAGTCAGAGCTCTCTCATTGATCATATCTTCCGCAAACACGTAAAACCCAAGAAACAGCATGAGATCCGCAAACTTGGAGAAGTAAGTTTGGGTGTACCCATCAACCATGACATTGGCACCAAGTCTCTGACTCCACATGCCCACTGAAGGTGTTCTGTGGTATCTGGAACCAATAGTTTAGTAGCAGATTCTTTAAGTCCTGTAAACTGCAAGGTGGGGTTTCCATAGGTCAGGCTATTTTGTGCAGCACATCCCACAATTGCTCTACCGGATTGAGGTGTGAGGGATTTGGAGGTCAAGCCAACACCTTGAGTTCTTTGACCAAATTTTGGGAAGACCAAGTGTCCAAGATACTCCAGTGTTTCTCATAGAATGGTTTATTTAATATCAACACTGACCACCACATTGATTTTCTGTTTTTTTTACTATTTAAGATGGATGATTGTGTTCATGATGACTTGAGTCTCTCTCATTTTAGTTAGCATTGTTTGATGTGTCCTTTGTGTGGCGGGATAGATATTCCTAAGGAGTACAGTTTTTTTTAAGTGTTATTAGTTCAGACAGATTGTGTTTCTGTTTCGGTTTGGATAAATATCAGATTGCAATAAATGAGAAATTATTGCAAAAATTCTGCTAATTTTAAAGGGTTCACAAATGGTTCTCTTGCAAGTATTCTACTCACTGAGATATCACGAACATAAAATAATTTTAGCTTAATCTCCAACAATTTGTTTCAGTTGGTTAAGCAGCTCTGTGACCAGACTCAGTGTAGCAGGGTGGTTGATGTCGGGTCAGGGCAGGTAAGTCATCTATCATTATAGCTGATATTGAATAGTTTGATTTGGGCTGTTGAGCGCTAAGTTTTTTTCTTTTTTTTTTTTTTTTTTGGATCACAGGGCCATTTGACCCGTTTCCTGTCCTTTGGTCTTGGTCTGCATGTTACTGCGGTTGAAGCAGATCACAACCTAGTTTCCACAGCCTCCAAATTTGATGAACAGCTCCTATCAACCCTAGCCAAACAGAGTCACAAGGTAAGTTTAAATCAACATATTTTGCTTACTGCTTCTGTTAGTAAACAGAAAGCAGATGAACAGTAATCACAAAGTCATTACTGCAGTGATAGTAATAGTTCAGGAACAGTTTAACAAACCAAATCAAGGTACTGTTTGCATGCTAGATCATTCTCAGCAGTGACACTTATTGGAGTGTTAGTGTGTGTTTTACTGGTATGAGTGACCCAGCAGTGCTGCTGGAGTTTTTAAACACTGTGTTCACTCACCATGCACTCTATTAGACACATCTACCTTATTGCTCCACCATGTACAGTGGGGCAAAAAAGTATTTAGTCAGCCACTGATTGTGCAAGTTCTCCTACTTAGAAAGATGAGAGAGGTCTGTAATTGTCATCATAGCTACACTTCAACTATGAGAGACAAAATGAGAAACAAAATCCTGGAAATCACATTGTAGGATTTTTGAAGAATTTTATTGTATATCATGGTGGAAAATAAGTATTTGGTCACCCACAAACAAGCAAGATTTCTGGCTCTCACAGACCTGTAACTTCTTCTTTAAGAAGCTCTTCTGTCCTCCACATGTTACCTGTATTAATGGCACCTGTTTGACCTCGTTATCTGTATAAAAGACACCTGTCCACATCCTCAAACAGTCAGACTCCAAACTCAACCATGGCTAAGACTAAAGAGCTGTCGAAGGACACCAGGAAGAAAATTGTAGACCTGCACCAGGCTGGGAAGAGTGAATCTACAATAGGCAAGCAGGTTGGTGTGAATAAATTAACTGTGGGAGCAATTGTAAGAAAATGGAAGACATACAAGACCACTGCAGAGAGCTGGGACCAAAGTAACAAAGACTACCATCAGTAACACACTACGCCGAGAGGGACTCAGATCCTGCACTGCCAGGTGTGTCCCCCTGCTTAAGCCAGTACATGTCTGGGCCCGTCTGAAGTTTGCCAGAGAGGATTGGGAGAATATCATGTGGTCAGATGAAACCAAAATAGAACGTTTTTCTTAAAAACTCAACTTGTCGTGTTTGGAGGAAGGAGAATGCTGAGTTGCATCCCAAGAACACCGTACCTACTGTGAAGCGTGGAACGTGGCTGGGTCTTCCAGCATGACAGTGATCCCAAACACACCGCTCAGGCAACGAAGGAGTGGCTCTGTAAAAAGCATTTCAAGTTCCTGGAGTGGCCTAGCCAGTCTCCAGACCTCAACCCCATAGAAAATTTGTTTAGGTAGTTGAAAGCCTGTGTTGCCCCAAAACATTACTGCTCTAGAGGAGATCTGCATGGAGGAATGGGCCAAAATACCAGCTACAGTGTGTGCAAACCTGGTGAAGACTTACAGGAAATGTTTGACTTCATTTGCCAACAAAGGTTATGTTACAAAGTATTGAGCTGAACTTTTGTTATTGACCAAATACTTATTTTCCACCATAATTTACAATTAAATTCTTTAAAAATCCTACAATGTGCTTTCCTGGAATTTTTTTTCTCTCATTTTGTCTTTCATAGTTGAACTGTACCTATGATGAAATTTACAGACCTCTCTCATCTTTCTAAGTAGGAGAACTTGCACAATCAGTGGCTGACTAAATACTTTTTTGCCCCACTGTATACCAATACTAGAAAAGTATCGCTGTTAATACCAGCGCTTTTGGAGACCATTCATGGCGTGTAGAGATAGTACATGCAAGTGAAATATGGAATTAATTTAAGCCCATGGATGCATCAAAACCAGTCTGCAAAATATGTTTTAAACCTACCAAGCTCAAAGGAGACAATACATCCAACTTATTGTACTAAGAGCTCAAAGAGCAATAATAACTGTTTAACTATATATATATATATATATATATATATATATATATATATAAAAAACTTCCAAACAGCTAAAATCAGACAATCACAAGTAGATTATACCAATTATAAATATGATCAGTTCAAACTAATTCGAAGTTCCATGTTCGATCATCTATTATTCCATTACTTTTCCTGATGTTTTAGGTTTTTGCCGTGGTATCGTTTCAGTATCAGTATCGGGATATTTTAGGCAGGTATCATACCAAAGTCATAATTTTGGTATCATGACAACACTAGTCCTGAGGGACTTTTAATACATTGCAAGAGTTTTATCACTGAGAAGTATAAACACAGGCAACCTTCTGATAAACCAATCCAACCTCTGGCTTTTAACCTCATTTGCGTTTTTCACTTTTTCAGCCAGGCGTGTCTCACATGGCAACTGATGCAGCGCCTCGGCACATAGTTGGCTGGGTTGACCCCAGAGACACCTGGGAGATCTTCCTTCAGCGCCTAGGGAAGTCGGAGAAATGCGGAACGAGTTACCAAGGCATGGCAAGACTGTGTGAAAAAAGTCTGCGGGTATCACTTTCATTAGACAATGAAAGTGAGCTTGAAATGGAGCTGGCTCATGCAAGCCAGCACCTGTGCCCTGAGGAATGCTGCTTTGTAGCTGCTGCTGATGAGAATCCAGTCACATCCTCCCTTCAGCAGCATGAAGCAGAAATATCTGATTGCGTAACCAAGCCAAATTTATCAGAACCTTACCTTCAAGCAGATTTTGTGCCCAATCTCATGTGTAAGGAGCCCCATGTAGGTGCAGTGCCCAGGACTAATTCTGCACAACATTTATCCATACATCCTGCAGTCTATTCCAGCAACAGTTCAGATTTTGTACTTACTGGGCTTCATGCTTGTGGGGACCTCAGTGCTACTCTTCTCCGCCATTTTGCTAACTGTCCACATGTTCGGGGAATTACCTCTGTAGCATGCTGCTATATGAAAATCACCACCAAGGAGAACCCCACTCCACCGGGAGTCGTTCTACCACCTCTTACTGATAACACGAAGGAAGTGTCCCAAACAGACTATGGTTACCCAATGAGTGAGTGGGTCAGGGGGTTGCCTGGACACGAGCTGTCCTATAAAGCCCGTGAAGGGGCTTGCCATGCAGTCGAGGACTACGTACATAGGCTGAGAGAAGAGAGCACATTGCTGAAGACGCATTGCTACAGAGCGGTCCTGGAAACCATCATCAGAGGAGAGAGACCTGAACTGCGCAGAGCAGGGATCCAGACGATTAAAAAAGCCCATGCGCTGCAGTTCTCAGAGTCAGTATCATTCATACATCATCACAACTACTACAGAAGTAATAATAATGTGACTGGAGTTGTGGGCTATGATTGAAGCTGTTCCTAGGTTTCCTCAGCTCTACCATTCTGAGGGTTGAAGTGCCTTCAGTGTTAAACCACAAACTTGTTGAATTCGGTTTTTGATGCATTTTCACTAGAAAAATTTGTCTCGTGACTCGTTTGAGCCGAAACTCGATTCACGATTCAGTACACAGTGATTCAGATTCACAATAGACCTTGCAGTGAAGATCTCCGCTGTGTTTATCGTATTTTTCTTTGTTTACATCAACAGTTCTGTATTCTTAGTGCAAATAAGTTCCCATGGGACCGAAAATGGTTAGTTTATAAGAGACAACAGAAAGCAAAACAGAAACTGAATCCTCTTGGCTTTCAGGCTGAGCACTTAGCATTAGCAGCTAGTGCCCCGAGTTCACCAATAGAGTAAGTGTTTTGCTTTTCCTTTTCACTTTAAATCCATTACTCTCTAAATTACATGACCTTTTTCAACCAGGTATTCTAAAGTAGGTTTTCTGTTAATGATTTTGGCCAACTGTAGGTTAATGTAAGTGTTTATGTGTAATGCTCCACTATGATACAGTATAGACTATATTAAACTATGCAGTTCATGATATATTTAACTTATGATGGATTTGTTGGAACATACTCACATCGTAAATCAGGGAGCAGCTGTGCAATACAACTCCATTAATGCCTTATACACGATGGATGTTTTGGGGGTCTGGAATGGATTAATTCAGTTTACATTATTTGTTATGGGAAATATTGCTCAGTACTCTGTTTTCAGTACTTGAAGAGCCTTCTCGAACAAATTAACGACGAGAACCGAAGTATCACTATACTACTAAAGTGATTGGCTGACTGAAACACTTACTACTCCACTGTCGTGGACGACTAATGAGTTTTTAATGGCCGATGGCAATATTTAGAGAGCAAGCTGATGGCTAGGCAATATTTTTATATTTAAATTAATTTATTTAAGCTATAAATGCGCTGGCTCTGCTGTTATGAATAAAAGCAAAAATATTTTTGGCACTTAACAACAAAATTGCTGGGAAAAGATGACTGAAAAAAATAATTGGAAAAAATAAACAATGTTAAGTGTAATGCACATGTTAGCAACATATTTTTGTTTTTAGTTCCAGTTAAGAGCAGGAAGTTGTAGTACTGGAAACAAAGTTTTCATTTTCTCAAAAATGGTCACACCCTCACTCAGTAGTCCCAGTTTATGAGCTGCTAGTTTTAATCCGGGAAAGTTTATTCGCATTTTTTCCACTATTTTTACATATCGGTTTTGTGAGTGCAGGCATCAGACGATTCTGATTGTCCCGAAATGGCTTTAGTCAGCACAGTTAGTTGGTCGACCACAACTTCAGATATAGCATGAGTTCTGTTACTGATATTCATACTTATGGCTCTTTACTAAATACAGATAAAACCTATTTGGGATTCAATATTGTTTTGCATTGCGGGTTCTGTTTTTGCTTTTGTAGATATGCCCGTCTCGGGCTCAGTCGTGTTGGCCTGCCTTCTGACCTGACATTCGACCTTGTCAGTGTGGAAGACCTGCTAGAGCAGCAGGGCAGAGTGGTGGTATATTTCAGCCTGGCTCTGCTGCTGGCTCCAGTGGTGGAGACTCTGATTCTGCTGGATCGAATGCTGTTCCTACAGGAGAGAGGTGAGCATTCAGGACCAGTAGGGGCTGGTATTCATAGCTAATAATCTAAGTTTTAGTTCTGTGATTATTTTGTGCTACATACTACAGGCTTTTGTGCAACCCTACAGAAGATTCATTAGAAATTTTAAGTGTATTGTTTTAATGCATTTTTGTTAGTTTTGTTTAGTCCATCAATCAGTAATGCGCTATCTAGGGAGACTATCTAGTTGACTAGCGACGTAACACTCGAAACACAGCAACATCTTAATCTGCAATCTGTAATCTGCAACATCTTAAAAACAGAGCTTAAAAGAGAGCGGTGCTTATTTTTTGCTGAAGTGTTTTCGCTCCGGGTAAGGACATCCCCCCCCCCCCCCTTAGTAGTTCTACTAAGAGCTCAACAACGCTCGTAGCGTCAAAAATATTATATAATTTGCTGCCTACAGTGGGACAAAAAAGTATTTAGTCAGCCACTGATTGTGCAAGTTCTCCTGCTTAAAATGATGAGAGATGTCTTCTGTAATTTTCACCATAGGTACAAAAAATCCAGGAAAAATCACATTGTAGGAGTTTTAAAGAACTGAATTGTAAATCATGGTGGAAAATAAGTATTTGGTCACCCACAAACAAGCATTTTTCTGGGCTCCCACAGTAACTTTTTTTTTTTTTTTTTTTTAAGAAGCTCTTTTGTCCTCCACTCGCTTACCTGTATTAATGGCACCTGTTTTTGACCTCGTTACCTGTATAAAAAGACACCTGTCCCACAGCCTCAAACAGTCAGACTTCAAACTCAACTCAACCAAGAGCTGTCGAAGGACACCAGGAAGAAAATTGTAGACCTGCACCAGGCTGAGAAGAGTGAATCTACAATAGGCAAGCAGGTTGATGTGAATAAATCAACTGTGGGAGCAATTGTAAGAAAATGGATGACATGCAAGACCATTGATAATCTCCATCAATCTGGCCGGCCCCACGCAAGATCTCATCCCGTGGGGTCAAAATGATCCTGAGAAAGGTGAACTACAACGGAGGGACCTGATGAATGACCTGCAGAGAGCTGGGACCAAAGTAACAAAGGCTACCATCAGTAACACACTACGCCGAGAGGGACTCAGATCCCTGCAGTGCCAGGCGTGATTTTACAATGTGATTTCCTGGATTTTTTTTCTCTCATAGTTGAAGTGTACCTATGATGAAAATTACAGACCTCTCTCATCTTTCTACGTAGGAGAACTTGCACAATCAGTGGCTGACTAAATACTTTTTTTGCCCCACTGTTTCCTTACAAGGTTCACAGGGCCTTTGAAGGAAAAAAAGCAACACAACAGTTTTGTCGTCACACTTAAGAGTTGGAATTAGTTTGTTTTCTGTGTAATTTTTCTCCTTATTTATGTTCTGCTTTTGAAAACTTCTGTATAGCTAATCTGTGGAAACATTCCCAGGTTTTCAGAGCCAGCTGATTCCACTGTTTGATCCAGTCCTTTCACCTCGAAACCTTGTGCTGGTGGCAGTGAAACCAAAAGCAGATGGAGAAGAGGCTTGTTAGTGGAACAATTACAGTCCTGTCAAGCACAGCCATTCTAGAACATCAGGTTAGGATTTGAATGCATGGATTAGAATGAATGGGTTTGATTTTGATTTGAATGGAAGGTGTGTGGCTTTGTTTTAAATGCTACTATTAATGAAATGGTTATTGCAGTCAATTTAAAATTGCTGACCTGCATTTCCACTATTGTACCAGCTGCATTTTATGTAAGGAATAAAGCATGGCTCGTCACGAAAAATAATTAAAGCTGGTTGGGGAATGCCGACTCGGTGCAAAGCAGAGAAGCCATTAACCGCGCTAAGTATGTTCCCCCAATAACACACAACAAGAGCTGCTTTATTCCACTTATTAAATGCCAACTCATAATTTTTAACTGTTAAAAGGTGCATTTAATGATGTGGAACGTCTGCGATCCAAGTTAGTTCCCAGTTTTCACTTTTATAATGACAGCAGGGATCTGTCACAAACCCCTTTTTCATGTGAATTAGCTGTTACTATGGAAACTTCCCATTAAAGATGAACCTGTTATTTATCCTACAGCTGTTATAAAACATGAAGCAACACCTTTGAGACAGTGATCCACTCCTTTTATTTTTAAAGTAGCATTTGCTATCTGTCATAATTTAATTATATCTCTTTTAATAAATAAATGTACTGTTGCTGTGTCTCTTTCGTTTTAGTAGCATGTATCTAAGACATACCTTCTGCAAATTCATCTTACTTGCTTGACAAACTGTTAGAACATGTCATGTTCTTGTTACCAGCATACATGTTCCACATATGGTTTAAAGAAATTATTAATTACCAGGTTTGATACGCAATTAACATTCTATGAGTAGTTGTGTGTGTATTCGGTTACACTAAAACTATTGAGTCGGTGGCCTCTTGACTATTGTGCCCTCCATGAGAACCTATAGTATTAATGACAGTATCAGAGCTCAGGATCTGTAGTGCATCTCATAAAACATTTACAATGGCACAGATATGAACCTACTAAGTCATTTTAGGACGTCAAAGATAGGAGCGCTTTAAATGAACAAGGGGAGGAGGATAATTTTCCTCCTAAAACTATTCAGCAAAGAAAGTGTTCATCAGTATGTAATGGTTTCCTATTATCGCTTAAC
This sequence comes from Ancistrus triradiatus, assembly GCA_025084515.1. NCBI lineage: Eukaryota > Metazoa > Chordata > Actinopteri > Siluriformes > Loricariidae > Ancistrus > Ancistrus triradiatus. The sequence continues at coordinate 2,927 of JAJAGP010004902.1, read as the reverse complement.
CTGTCATTGTTTCAACTCAAAATGTTTATTTAATTGCCTTCAAATTGACATGCCTAACTTAGAAAATGCACTTCTTCCATACACAGGCACTACTAGGGTTGTGTGCTGAAGTGATTCAGAAGCAGTGAATGGTTTAGATAAACATGTACCAGACAGCATGTCAACTGTTGTAAGAGTTTATTGTTGAACAGTACAGTGGAACCTCGGAATTCGAACTTCACTGGAACAATTCGGACATTGAATGGTGTGTTTGAATTTTTTTTATGCGAACAGTTTTGAACAGATTCAGATTCAAACATGGGCACCCTAAACACTCAGTGGTGAGCTCTTTCAAAGACGATGTACGTAATCCAGCCCAGTCGGCGGCGATAATGCACTAAAACGGTATGCCAATCGCCATAAAACACGAAAGAAGAAGAACTTGGCTGTGATTATAGGCATATAATATTATGTCATTGTTATATTATCATTATTATCGTGTATATGTATATTATATTAGTTTACAGATGTGATTTCAGACACCCCCTCAGTCTTGGCGCCGCCGTCCCATTAATAAGACGTGTCAAAACTGCATTGGCCTGAGTGGCTATAAAGTTTAACTTCATTTTCGAGTCTTTATTTTTCAGTTATTTCATGTATTTATTGATTATTATTGTATTACGTTTTGTTTTATTCATGTTTTTAATCATTACCGTATTTTCCGGGCTATAAAGCGCACCGGGCTATAAGACGCAATATCAATGATCGGCTGCTAGCGGCTATATTTTCATACATAAAGTGCACCGGGTTATAAGGCGCATGAAATGAAACAAAACTCTTAAGTTCCGTCGGAAACTCAGTTTGGTCTTTACCTGGCGCAGGGCGTCTTCTTGCTTCCTCCACTTCTGTACCATTGATTCGTTAATGTTGAATTCTCTCGCAGCTGCTCTATGTCCATGTTGTACTGCGTGACCGATAGCGTTGAGTTTGAAATCCGCTTCGAAAATGAATGAATGAATGCACGTACCCTAATGCTGAAGCACATACCGTATTACTCCGCGATGCTGCGCACTACGGTTGTCGTAAGCTTCGTAACTTACCAAGGCCATGCTAAAACATTTTGACAGATTTATGAGCGCCGTGTACCATCTACAATCGGTTCTAGGTCAGAAGCACAACCAGAATTAATCCATACATTAGACACACCGCATTTTAAATCGCACTGTCGATTTTTGAGAAAGTTAAAGGATTTTAAGTGCGCCTTATGGTCCGAAAAATCCGGTAATTACGCATGAAGATAGGTGTAAAAACAATCCTATTTACATTACTTCTTATGGGGAAATTTGATTCCGACTTCAAAGAAATCGGAGTTCGAACAGCTTTTTGGAACCAATTAAATTCCAATTACGAGGTTCCTCTGTATAAACAGTTTGGAGTTGTTTTTGGACATAAACATTAGTCAAGCCATCGGTACAATGCATGTTCATGATGAACAGCAAAGAAACGTCTTTATACACTCAACATAACACTTTATATTAAGACGCAGCATGGAGAACTCTGGTGACAACCTGAAACGCCATCAGTTTTTCATACACTCAACAAAGAACTCATTACATGCCACCGTGAGTGCTGCCACCAGGACTACAAACTCATGGAAATCCACTTCCCCGTCTCGATTCTGATCCAAATCAGTTATGATCTTCTCCACAACTAATGGATCTTTACTTGCCTATAATGAGAAAGGTGCAGTCACATATTTAAGATCAACATTGGCTAAGTAGACTTAAACAGACACACAAGTTATTTTAGTATTTATCAAAAGCCTGACAGTATTAATTTGACTCAACTGGGGACAGTCATGGAAAATAAACTCACTGCTAAGAAGACGCTTAGTTCTCCTTGTAGAAGGCTCTTCAGCTCAGTTTTACTCAGTTTGTACTTGTCTCCTTCCTTGGAGGAATACGTGTGGAACACCTTGATAAGGGTCTCCATTGCGTTTTCCAACTGGGAAGCCATGAGTTCCACAGTAATGACCTGTGTGAAATCCAAGTTGAAATCAGGCCTACAAGTTGACTTTGTACACAAAATGTATTCTATGTATTCATTTTTGCACTACAACTTTCTGAACAGCTGTCTGGATCCTGAAACACTTTGAATGGTGTTTAAAGATATGGCTGTGAATCACCGATTCCCATCTCTGGCAAACAGAACTATAGAACGGAATGATCCCATAAAATGTTCGCTGTAAGACGGTGTCTACAAATTTGATCAATCAAAACTGTAGAGACAACCAGCTTGTGCCCTACAAATAGGACATGCTTTGTATGAGTGTGCACTAAAATGGCATCTATGTAGATGAAGAGCTTGGGTGCTGATAATAATGTAGCGCATCTGTAGTAATTCATCTTTATCACAATATAACTGCCGAATCTTTGCATGTCTAGCACCAGTTGACTGCAATTCAGTGGGAATAAGAGAAGCTGGAGACATAAAATATTAACTAGTCTTTTGTCAAAAGGACATTAAGCTCTGTGCTTAACACCGTCCTTCTAGGAACTAATAAAGAAGCAGCAAACAAATCAAGCTTTTGGTACATTTATCTGTTGTAGGTTAGATAGAAATGGTATAAAAAATGATTTGACTATTCACCCTTAGACTGTTGTTGTTGTTTTTTTTTTTTGTAAATAAAACTACTTACCCTAATATATAATCCAACACCTAACTTTCTTTGATTTAATAATTGCACACAATCTATTCTACATTACATTTAAATCTGCAAGTTTTGAAACACATCACCCATTATTGAATTCAATGCAAAATACTATGTAGTTCACTTTTCTTATACTAATCCAAATTGATTATTTCACAACTTAAACTTAATCTGGTAGTTTCAATTAGCCAAACAAATTGAGAAAAGCATTGTATTACCGAGAAAGGCAAAGCTGCAG
>JAJAGP010004901.1:0-41021 GCA_025084515.1 Ancistrus triradiatus | reverse complement strand
TTTTTTAATAATCCTAAACATGAACACCCCATACCAAAAGTCAGTCTTTAACACAACCCTACATTACACAGCAGCATTAAAACCAGTGTGGTTTGCTTCTATATTTGCTGTAGTTCTGCTATACTTCACCTCTGCTTCTATAAATGTTGTTAATCCGTCTTAAATTACTAAAATTGACATTACTTGCAATACAAAAAAAGAACAATCATCCATGTTTTTAAATGTGTTCTCTGTTGCACTGAAACGAAAATGACATTCTATAGTTTTTTTGTATATTGTACCCTGCATTACACATGAATTTCACGACTGTCAGGTTGAGATATTGTTCCAGCCAGTTGTCAGACTGATGCAGGACGTTTCATACAAATTAAGCCTTTGTATGTTCAAGACTCTGTGTTCTTCCAAATTTGTGATGGTGAGACCATGCTGAGAAACATACCACACAGATGTGAGCTGTTCTTTATGCTGATGGATTATCTTGAGACTCCATATGGAGGATAACATAGTAGTTTGAGCACTCCGTCCAGCCCAGAGCTCTTGCTTAAAGCCTCTTAAAGCCTACTGAGCTCAAAAACACAATTTCTAAATAGTTGTTTGACTGATTCTAAATATATGAATGCTGTTGTGGGACAAATTAACCATAACAAAAGACACTTTTTTTTTCTATTTCAAACAGAGATTTACTGAGCCTTTCTAAAAAATAAGATTTGTGCTTAAGCGGGTTTTTTCCGTTACAGCTCCAGACCTTGACGCCAAATGCACTCGATATTCAAATTGCCACAGGATGACAAGTTCCCTAGAAATTTTCTGAAAAGCCTTCTGCCAGGTGGTTGCTATGGAAACGTACATCACATTGCTGTGCTGGGCTGTATTAAAAAGTACTATGCTCTGCCACCTATCCAGCATGTCACTTCAGAAATCACATGTATGGATAAATGTGAGAATGCATTCATTTCTTGTTCCAAATATAGTAAAAATATTTTTTTCAAGCTATTCATTGCATTTTAATTACTTGACTATGTGAGGCTCCTGTAATTATAGGCTGTGTCTAAAATGGTCCCCCTAATCACTATTCCCTGAACTCTACATATCATATATAGCAAAATTAACCTATAGGGGACAGATTGTTAACGATTTAGAAACACTTACAATACATGCGTTACTCACTACTGTGCAAGAGCAGATTCGGTCACATAAATATAAAAGTGTCCTGCGTAACCTTGCGGTATAACAACATGCCTTAGATGTAGCAAGCACATGCTGTTTCTAAAGAAAGTATTAAATGAAATGATTTCTTTGCGTTAAAAAGATTCTGGTCACTGTTGTGGAGTTTTTTTTACACTACTGTTTCTCCCTCAGGCAGCATGGTGGCTCAGTGGGTAGCACTGTCGCCTCACAGCGAGAAGGTCCTGGGTTCAATCCCCCGGTGGAGTGGTCTGGGTCGGGTTTCCAATCACAGTCCAAAAACATGTGTTTACATTTACAATTGATACAGTCTTACAATCCAAGCAATTGTGGGTTAAGGGCCTTGCTCAAGGACCCAACAGTGGCAGCTTGGCAGAAGTGGGATTTGAACCCTGGACCTATTGGTCCATAGTCCAGTACCTTAACCGCTAGGCCACCACAGTCCATGATTAATAGGTGTCTCTAAAGTGCTCCTAGTGTGCTGCCGGCTAGGCACCGGCTCTCCCACAACCTTGTTCAGGATCAAGAGAAGTAGCAATGAAATGTAATGCTGGAGCAAACAAGATATGCCATGATGAAAATAATGTTGGTGTTTTTTTCATGATTTAACCCTGCTTTTTTCCTGGTCAGAGCCCTGGGTGGGATGCCAGTCCACAGCAGTACTGGGGAGGGGTGATCCCCTGATCGCCCTACCCTCATTCAGACACAGTCAATTGCTTTCATGTGATGCCCGATCCCAAAATATTTTTTCATTTAGCAAAAACAAGATTAAATAGTTGACAGCATTATTCATAAAAATAAATTTCTGGCAAAAAGAACTTGAAAGCTTTGCCAGGAAAAAAACTAAAGATCTATTTCCACTCATATTAATGTAGAATTACTGTACAGTTTCTGAATTTCAAACATGTACTTTCGCACAAAACTCTACATTTTACACTCTGTAACCAGCTAATGATCTCACAATTTTAGTTATTGTGTTGTGTGCAAAGATTAAGGAAAATATGCTTCACATGCCTGACTGTGCTTCCCTTTACTCCTGCTATTTCCCCCCAAAATTAACAGTTGTTCTAAATAAAGACCACCCAGCTTTCCTGTGTTGCACTTGTGCTACAGTGCTTGTCTCGTGTGTGTGTGTGTGTGTGTGTGTGTGTGTGTGTGTGTGTGTGTGTGTGTGTGTGTGTGTGTGTGTGTGTGTGTCTTAAATGCTCTTTTTACAGTCCCATTAATCCCTCTGTTCACAATTTCACGCACGACTTCTGAACAGCTTGGGCTTGGGTGTTATTTTCACAACCTTTTCTCTTTAATGCTGGCTGATCCTGAAACAGAATACCTACCTCCTTTTCTTACAATGTGTGTCGCTATGTTTTCTCAAGGCACAGCAGTCTCATCTCTCTCACACACTGATCGTACTAAGATCACGCTCGAGCCTGACAGTGCAGGCAGAGCGTCGCCTTCATTAGCCTTTGTAGATTGAGTGGACACAATGTTAGAGACAGTTGTTCAAGCGAATCTGATCCAAATCATGTACAGTTTAAGTCATGCAGATTACCATGCAGACCTGTTAATTTATGCATCTCAAAGACCTTTGTAGCAAAGACTTTGAAAAGCCACTCTGTATAAAATGTCAGATGGTGCTGCAGTTCTGTTTATGGCCTAATTAGAACAAACTGAAAGTGTCGGGACTGACAAGTGCCATATGCACTGGCTTGTTCATCATGTCACTGCACGCTAATTAAGCACTGCTGTTATAGCTGGTTGATGGGTATAAAGGCATCGATTATGACATTGATGACATGCTATTTTACTACTGTGTGAAAGTGTTGTCATCTGGCATGGCTGTTAAAGTTGTGCTTGGGTGAGGTCTGGCTGCCAACTTCCTCTTGGTGAGAGATCACATTTTAATTACTATGCCAAGGACCTGGGTTTGATTTCAGTCAAGAGCTATGTAGGTTCAGAATTGTGTTGCAGAGAGTGCACAGAGTAGAGATGTGACAGACAGAAAAAGAAAAGTCACCTTCTAAATTCTTGCCCTGAGGAAGAACAGGTCAAAACATGCCAGGAAATAGGCAAAAACATGATCAGATCAAGCTATTTTCAAAGCTAATTAACGTTAGCGCCACAGGGTTGAACAAAGTTCATTTCATATGGATGACAGGCACTGCGAATGTTGGCTCATACATCAGGATGATTGTCTCCTCTTTTAATTGTATTGGTCTCTGTTCTATAATGCTTTAATTAAAAGAGAAGTGTATGGGCATCCGTGATGAGGTGCTTCACAGAGATAATATAATGAAGTCCACTGAAAAATGAAGAAGGGAAGGCACTACTTTAGTTCAGAGATCTGAGTGGCAAGGGATGATGTTAGCTGAATATGAGTTACAGCTCCTGTCATTTTCAGTTAACCAAAACCACAGAGGCTAGCATAGTTAGTGGCACAAGTGCCGGCCTAGTCACTCGCTGTTCTTCCTGTGTCTACAAAGGTTTCTGCTTGGTACTCTGGTTTTCCTCCCACAGTCAAAAGACATGGCATCTTTAAAGTGCCCCCCACGTGACCCTGAATTGGATTAAGAAGAATATTAAATAAATTAATCAAAAATACTTCATTCATTTTCCATTGCTGATTTATACAATAAGAGTAAAAGTTTGTGGACACCTGAACATTGCATGAAAAATAGCCCCAGGCAATTTGTCACTCTTCCAGATGGTGCAGCATTATTTGTGATTCATTACTGTAGAGAATGACATTGCAAAGTCTAATGGCAGTGTGAAGGGTTTCCAGCCAATAACTGCCATTGCACATGATGATCTTTGGCTTGTACAATGCCACTTGGGCACATTTGTCTTTTATCTGGATTATAACTTGCAATTTCTAACCATATGCATATACACTTAATAGTTGAATGCATCTCCAGTCAGCCAGATTTACATTGCTGTATTTCATGCAATATATACGGTGATGTGAAAAAGTGTTTGCCCCCTTCCTGATTTCCTATTTTTTTGCATGTTTGTCACAAGTGTTTCGGAACATCAAACCAATTTAAATATTAGTCAAAGACAACACAAGTAAACACAAAAAGCAGTTTATAAATGAAGGTGTTTATTATTAAGGGAGAAAAACATCCAAACCTACATGGCCCTGTGTGAAAAGTGATTGCCCCTTAAACCTAATAGCTGGTTGGGCCAATCTTAGCAGCAACAACTGAAACCAAGCATTTGCGATAACTTGCAATGAATCTTTTAGAGCGTTGTGGAGGAATTTTGGCCACTCATCTTTGCAGAATTGTTGTAATTCAGCCACATTGGAGGGTTTTCAAGCATGAACGGCCTTTTTAAGGTCATGCAACAGTCTCGTCAGTCCAGAGAATGGTTTCCCAAAAGTCTTGGGGATCGTCAAGATGTGTTCTGGGAAAATTGAGAAGAGCTTTAATGTCTATTTTACTCATCAGTGGTTTTCGTCTTGGAACTCAGCCGTGCAGGCCATTTTAGCCCTTTCTGTTTCTTATGGTGGATTCATGAACACTGACCTTAACTGAGGCAAGTGAGGCCTGCAGTTCTTTGGATGTTGTTGTGGGGTCTTTTGTGACCTCTTAGATTGGTCGTCGCTGCGCTCTTGGGGTAATTTTTGTTGGCCAGCCACTCCTGGGAAGGTTCACCACTGTTCCATATCTTTGCCATTTGTGGATAATGGCTCTCACTGTGGTTCGCTGGAATCCTAATGCTTTAGAAATGGCTTTATAACCCTTTCCAGACTGATAGATCTCAATTGTTCCTGAATTTCTTTGGATCTCGGCATGATGTGTAGCTTTTAAGGATCTTTTGGTGTACTTCACTTTGTCAGGCAGGTCCTATTTAAGTGATGTCCTGATTGAGAACAGGTGTGGTAATAATCAGGCCTGGGTGTGGCTAGAGACAGTGAACTCAGGTGTGATAAACCATAGTTAAGTTATGTTTTAACAAGGGGGGCAATCACTTTTTTCACACAGGGCCATGTAGGTTTGGATTTTTTTCTCCGTTATTTAAAAACTGCATTTTGTTTTTTTTTTGTGTTGTCTTTGACTAATATTTAAATTGGTTTGATTTTCCAAAAAACTTAAATGTGACAAACATGCAAAAAAATAGGATATCAGGAAGAGGGCAAACACTTTTTCCCACCACTGTAAATCAGCTCTTAACACTGTACCACCCACTTCTTGTGTTGTTTAAAATGTTTATTTGCACAAGATTGTTGCTGCAGCAAATGTCACATTTTTACATAATCTTTTTAAACAACAATGAAGCCACCAATTTGAGTGATAGTATTTAGAAGTAGATAACTATTAAACATGGTTAATACAGCAGTGGCACTGACTGCAGCAGTAACAAACGCAACTATGGTGAATACACCATTTTAGGCCAAAAGAAAGCAAAAGGGTGGGAGCCAGTCATATTACAGTTTATTTAACCGCTTAATCCTGGTCAGGGTTGTGGAAAAGATGGTGCTAAGCCGGCAGCACAGGGCGCAAGGCAAAATCAACACTAGACAGGGTGCCAATACATTGTACATATACTCATACACACACTAGTACACACACTCACACACTAAAAGCACTTTAGAGAACATCAACTAACCTAACACATGTCTTTGAACTATGGGAGGAAACCGGAGTACCTGGAGTAAACCCACACAGGCGGAGACCAAGGTCGGGATCAAACCAGTGACACTGGAGCTGCGAGGAAATGGCGCTAACCACTACGACATCGTGCCACTCGTAGTTCTACTACCAAATAAAATAAAAAATAAAAAATAAACATGAAAAACTTTCTTATACTGTATATGCCAGGTCTGCACTTCCACCATTATCATTTGTTTAGTTATGCAGGGATGGACATTATAGATCATGTGTGCTATGTCATAAAGTATTAGGTAGGTTTTGGTAGTCAGATGTATCTTGGAGAGATGGAATCATTTACACTTGTATAATATGCTGCCATAACACCTCTCAAATCTCCTCCTGAAGTGGTTTGACCAATCCGATTTAAACTGGATATCAATGAGTACGTTTACATGCACTTAATAGTCTGCAGGAAATCCGATTTTGTCAGTAATCCGATCAACGAGTTTACAGTACATGGACTTGGGTAATCAGATAATGGAATGGGTTTAGATTAGACTAGGGGTTTATATGATTCAGGCAATAATTGCATAAATACTTTGCAACAAGCCAATAGTCTTGCAGAACGATGGGAGGTGAACCACAAACTTCTTACCACAGCATTGTGTAAACAAATTCCCAATTTTTGTGGTTTCTAACAGTATGACTATGCAATGCTGCCATTCTTACAGCTCTGTCTATATTGCCGCAAAGATGTTTTTCTTTAGCGAGCTATTTTGCAGATGCTGTATTTAATTTCAGGGTTGCCAGATCCCTCAAGAGACAGAAGCAACCTGGACTATGGAAACAAGGCCAAAAGAAGCTAATTGGATCAATAAAGAAAGAAGGAAGGAAGGAAGGAAGGAACGAAAGAACGAACGAAAGAATGAAAGAACAAACGAAGGAAGGAACGAAAGAACGAACGAACGAAAGAACGAGCGAAAGAACGAACGAAAGAAAGAACGAAAGACCGAAAGAACAAAAGAACGAAAGACCAAAAGAACAAACGAAAGAACAAACGAACGAAAGAAAGAACGAACGAACGAAAGAATGAAAGAACGAACGAACGAAAGAATGAAAGAACGAACGAACAAAAGAATGAAAGAACGAACGAACAAAAGAACGAAAGAACGAACAAAAGAAAGAACGAAAGAACTAACGAAAGAACGAACAAAAAAAGAACGAAAGAACAAACAAAAGAAAGAACGAAAGAAAGAAAGTACAAAAGACCAAAAGAACGAACGAAAGAACGAAAGAAAGAACGAACGAACGAAAGAAAGAACGAACGAAATAAAGAACGAACGAATGAAAGAAAGAACGAAAGAAAGAACAAAAGAACGAAAGACCGAAAGAAAGAAAGAAAGAAAGAAAGAAAGAAAGAAAGAAAGAACGAAAGAATGAATGAAAGAACGAACGTAAGAAAGAATGAAAGAACGAACGTCAGAAAGAATGAAAGAATAAAAGAATGAAAGAAAGAAAGAAAGAAAGAAAGAAAAAGAAAGAAAGAAAAAAAGAACGAACGAAAGAAAGAAAGAAAGAACGAACGAACAAAAGAATGAAAGAAAGAAAGAAAGAAAGAACGAAAAAGAAAGAAAGAAAGAAAGAAAGAACAAAAGATCGAAAGAAAGAAAGAAAGAAAGAAAACAGGTTACCTACTACAATGTGAGAGACTGACTACTTGATCAGTTAAAAAATATACTTGGTTGAACAAAACCAACTCACAGGAATAAACAATCCCCAAAAACCAGCAAACCCGCATTTGCCGATATTTGTAAAGGACCTGTCATGTCTTGGGGTGCATTCACACACACAAACTTAGTCCTACCTGTATTCAAGCCGCATTAATCAAAATAGTTTCATTACTTATATAATGGGATATAGGCAGTGTGGAACTTAGTAGTAAGTCCATCCAATTTCAGATGATTTTATGCACTATGTATTTTAGCACTTACTGGTCAAGTTGTGTGAGCCTACCTTTTTGGCTGAGCATTTTTTTTCCCACTTCACAATAACAGCACTAACTGGCAGTAGTAGATAGAAACAAACTTGTTGGAAAGGTGACATCCCATGACCATTTTGAAAGTCAATATGGACTTCATAATGAATTTTCTGCTACCACAGATTGTTAGTGCACATTGGATTGTATTGTATTTGCATTGTAAGTGGCTGAACTAGCTAAATCCAGTTAAGAAATGTCTCATCAGCAGCAAACGGGACTCAAATGAGTAGACCAATTTGGAACAATGTGGAAATGCCCTAGAGTCCTGTAACATTGTTGCATTTGGTTTTTGTAATACATTTGAATCTGTAATCCCCGTCCATTAATTTAACTGTGAGATTGGTCTCAGTAGTGTGTCTTAAGAAGTGAGGGAGAGGGTGGAGGCGTCTTTGTGACCATCTGTCTGTACCCGCACTACGAGGACGCAGTAGGTGACATCAGTCGGAGCTATCCTGCTTGTTTAAAGAGAGGAGATAGTGGATGACAAAAGGGTGAGGCCGTCACAGCCTGTAAGCCTGCCTCCATTCAGTGTGTGTGTGTGTGTGTGTGTGTGTGTGTGTGTGTGTGTGTGTGTGTGTGTGTGTGTGTGTGTGTGTGTGTGTGTGTGTGTGTGTGTGTGTGTGTGTGTGTGTGTGTGTGTGTGTGTGTGTGTGTGTATAAGGCACAGAGAAAGAGGTTCCTCTATCATTCCAACTGAGACAGCCACTTCTCAGTGTTCATCCAGCACATGGTGCCTTATTAAAGGAAGGCAACAGATTGGTGCTGAGGGTACCTGGGGGTCATCCCTTGAGTCTCAGCAGAACTGGTGGCCCACTACTCCCATTCTTTAACATACAAATTGCTTTTTGTGTTGGAGAATCTGAGATTAATTGCACACACCATTTGGTGCTCCTTGTTCAAAGCTCTTAGTCTTTTTTCTCTCTCCCCCCTCACTCCTCTCTTTGATTATGGTTAGAGATTAGCTCTACAGAGATTGCATCACATTAAGGGCTTTTTTTTCACTGACCACCATAGAGACCTTTTGTGGTTTACATTTTAATGTCAACAGCAAGTGGATTTCCAACCGGGAGGCACACTTTGCTTTTTCCACCCATCCATTAGAGAGTCCAGTGTCCCTGTTCACTCTCAGAATGTTCTCATTTTGTTCTCATCTGCTGGAATAGGAGCTGATTGCATTTCACCCTGCTAACCTTCAAAAAGTGATGTAAAAACATTAACCCATAAACTGTGATTCTCCATTCACAATAGCACTGCGTTATCATTCCCAGCAGCAAGAATCAAAAGTCACTATATCTAGAATTGGTACATTTCTGCTCACACTAATAGTTTATACAAACAAATAGCTATACACTGTGTACATTTAGGCTGTTTAAGCAAAACGTTTTAATAAAAAGAAAAATTAATAAATAAATAATATTGTCTCAGGCTATAGGACAGCATTGTTTTAAATTATTACTATTCAGTTATTTAGATCAACTAGCTTTCTGCTTTACATGCTTATTATCAGAGATGTGTTATCAAAGTTTGACTTTTTAAAACGAGTTTTGTGATAAACTTCGGATCCACCATGACCCTGACCAGGATGAAAGGGTTACCGAAGATTAATAACTGACAAGATAAATGTATGATCATTTCAATTACCTTTTGAAAGTCAGGTTTATTTTTTTTATATGTTTCCAGTTTTGGTTTAATAATTTTTAATTGTATTATAACAGTATTAGATAATTAGTTATCTGTTAAGTCAGTTTACTAAATGCATTTTTATAGTTTCCTCTTTTGTTAACTCTAGTAAACATCTATTAAACCTCATAAAAATGGAAATGCATTGTGACCATTACTGACATCATTTATTTATTTTTTAAATATATAGCTTAATCACCATGGGTCTCTGAAATTTGGAGAACTGCTGCCAAATATGAACAAATAAAAAATTAAAGACTTAGAAACAATTTGGCCAATGCTAACTGTTTAGTAATTTATTAGTACAATGCTCACTGAATTACACCGACTCCCTCAAAAGTACTCCTTAAAGAATTACTACCAAATTTCCTAATTTGAATGGATGAGCGGACTGACAGATTGCTAAAACCAACCACACAGTAAAAAAATAAAACAATACTGATTCATTTATATAGCAACAACACGTTTGTCTTGCACATATTTCTTATTTATTTATTTATTTATTTATTTAAGACCAGTTACTGATATTGGCACTGGAATGTAGACCTTATTTTCTTTATTGAGCAAATGTTAGATAAATTTTCAGTTCAATGGCCAACCCTAAAGTGTTACTTTAGTAAAACTATACATAATGAGTACATAATGCTATTTTGCACTACATTGGCCACATTACATTTATAAAGGTTTATTCCAACAAGTACCAGATGTTAGATTGCTTTGATCACTTGGATAACCATGATACATGACGAGTCTGGCAGGGCGTTCAGTACGTCAAAAACTACGAGTACAGCAACCTTACAGCTGTTGATGATGTCACCTTGTTGGCTGAGGAACTTAATTGTTTCTTTGCCCACTTTGACGTGAAAACATCCACGGCAATCACAACACACTTACCAACCTATAGCAACCACACCATGACAGTTCAGAAACATGAGGTAAATCACATGCTCAGAGCAGTGAACCTGAGGAAAGCTGCTAGGCCCGATGATGTGACCACAAGGCTGCTGACAGAATTTGTAGACCAGCCCTCAGTCCATCATCCCAACTTGCCTGAAGCAGCCTCAGTAACTACTACATGGTACTTACACCGGTCATTATTAAGTGAGTTGAGAGGCTTCTCATGAAGAACATCAGTTCACATACAGAGCAAATACATCTACTGTATAAAGAATGCCATAGTTACAGTTCTTTACCACTATCTTTAACTATATTGACCCATCTTGAGTACCATCATTCCTAGCAGGCTGGACACCAAGCTAACAGCATTAGGTCTTTCTCAACCTGCCTGTCGTTGGGTTAAGGACAGTTAAAGTAGACTCCAACCTTGCTTCCACCCTCAGATTAGCACCAATTCCCCACAGGGCTGTTTGTTGAGGTCCCCTGCCACCAAAAATAAATAAATATAAATACATAAATAAATGAAATATTATCTGCCCACTTCTCTCCCTTGACGTCATTTATAGGTCTTACTAACATCCTTAATGACACATCCCATCCGGAACATCACTTGTTTGACCTATTGCCCTTTGGAAGGCGCTACAGGTCCATTAAATCAAGAACAATCAGACTCAAAAACATAGATCTGTTGCTGCACTGTTGAACAATTCAAATTATTTCATTTCAGTCAATTTTTGGTGTCAAGCTCCCAACGTCTGGTTCATTTCACATAGACTCAGTCTTTTTTTTTATACAATTTCCACACTGTACATTCTTTCTAGTTTAAAAAAAACTCATTTATAGGTTATGTTATTATGCTATGGAAATCTGTGACAGTACTATGATATTGCTTGACAGTGCTAACTTGTTAAAGCATATGTATCTATTGTCCATGCCAGTGTCTGGTTTTGGACTTTACAATCCTTATTCACCAATAATGCACAGGTATTAACAAACAAAGAGTTGAATCTGTTTCTATTCACATACAGTGATAAGTGGATACGTATCATTTCGGTATTTTTTCCCCACTGTCTGTCTACAGTGCACCTCGGGTGTTTGTGGTACAAAGTAATGGTGCGGCCTCTTGAAGAAGACAAACAGGCTTGGTGCAAGTCAATTAAGGTTCTTAGCAGAGCTCTTCCAGATGTGGGACCATCTGCTCGTCTTGCTTTGTTAGTACTAGACAAGAAAGGTAAGAAGGGAGGTGAGCTGCCCCATGCTGGCCTTGTTTACTCTAGCCAGGTCCCACACACACCTTGTAACCAGCTGTGTGTACACGGAGAGATACACACAAACACGTTTAAAGAGAGGGTGAATACTTTGCCTCATTGCACATAGTGTAGTGTTCTGCAGTAGCACCCACAGCTGCTTGAGGAGAAAGCCTCAATATTCTGTCGCATGCAACCATGTAAGTCATAGCCATAAAGGTGTTCTAACCTCAGTAACCAACACATCCTTAATATATCAGCATCAGAATGGGCAAGAATGAGCATGTTTACGTGCCTGTTATTGGATGTTAATATGTAGAGTTAGGCATTAGTGAGAGCAGGAAGTGTGTAAATGGGTTTTACAGCTTGCCCTGAGCGTGGGGGTTTATTGAGTGCATAACCTAAGGTCACTCGCACCGCAGGGTATTTCCACCAACTTTTTTCAGTCCCAAGCAGCAAAAAAGGTGTGAATAAATAGCAGTAAATTGACAGAACAAACTTAGCCCTTTGCATGGAAAGGGTCACAAACAACAGAAAGTGTTAAGCTTGTGGCCTCTGAGCTGGACTGAACAAATACTGAACTCTACAAAAGTGTTTTATTGGTCTGATGTTATACAGTATAAACATATTAACAGCTTTTACAAGTTTCACATATCAAGTACATATACCTGTATAAATCAGACAAGTTTCTAAAATGAGGAAACTATAGACTAAATCATAGGCTAGTCCACTGTAAATAACAGAAATGCATACATTTTTCCTGCAGTTGAACCCTAGATAGATTGAGCACAAAGGCTGGATGGCGGTAATGCGTCGCAGTGGCGTCTCTCTGACCCTGTTAGCGAGGTATACAGATGAACCCAAAACAGAGAGATTTAAGGTCTCCATTGAACATTATAACCTTTCAGCTGCACAAACAAAGGTCCCCCCAATATATGATGTTGCTTCACCATTGGATTATCTCTCCAGCTATGTCCCCCACATGGCAGAGCTCAGTCCTATAATCTCTCCCTTACTTCTTCTGTTTATTGGCCTGTCTCTTGATATATGTTTTGCTGATATGGGTATGAAAATTGGACATGGCAATCTTTGAGTCCTGGCCCTAAACTCAATCCTTAGACCAAATCCTTAGACTATATATTCCTGCACTCCAGAAAAACAATTTATGCCATTCACTGAATCATCGTCATCATATCAGTTTGCATATAAAAGCATGAATGAGAGGCAATAATGCTTGACTTATGATGTTTTTATGTTCATGTATACATTACCATGCTTATTCATGGATCTTAGTCAGAGACCAAATTACAACCTTTTTCATCATATAGACCCTTCAATAGCCACATGTCTTGTATATAAAAATAACTCCTGGAAGTGATATTAGTCAGAGTACGGATTCTGTCATATGACCTTACCTTTCCTTCTTACTGGCCATGCAAGAAATACCAATGCTCTGAAATTTCTATCTGCTACTAATATCTTGTTGCGATATCAGCAGCGATATATAAAGCAGCATATTCAGCAATATATAAAAACTGTCGCTGACAAATAAGATTCTATGACTTTGATGGTTAGATATTATTTGCTTATGTACAAATCTTACATACAAACAGGGCTTAATTTGTTCAGATGGTCAACGGAGATGACTTCCATGTCATAACTAAAAGAGCCTGAATATTAAATGACTCTCTACTTCTTATGCAGTGCCATATATAGAGTTTGTAATAATGGCACTTGCACCATGTATAGTGCACAGCATACCAAACAGGAAGCCATTTTGGCTTAGTCATAGGGCTACTTAAATAGTTTAGAATGACATAAGTACTTGTGTGTTTTTCATTGAAAAGTCCAAAGCAAAAACTATATCTGCAGGTAACTGGTGTCAGGTCCATTTTGACGCTGTGGAGAAGTACTTTATATGCCAGGTGTATAAAACAAGACAGGCTATGGCTGCACTGTTTAGCCCTTCTTGATGAAGATAAGTGAAGTTTCATCTTCCATGCAAATTTTTAAATAGTTCCTCATACACTTGGGCAGGCAAATAATGGTGACAAAATTGTATACTGAACTCATTGTCATGTTCAAGAAACCAGTTTGAGATGATTGGTGCTTTGTGTCATGGTGAGTTATCCTGCTGGAAGTAGCCATCAGAAAATGGTACACTGTGGTCATAAAGGGATGGACATGGTCAGTATTTAGGTAGGCTGTGGCATTTGGTATTAAGGGGCCAAAAGTATGGCAAGAAAATATCCCCCACACCATTGTACTTCCACTGGAAGCCAGAACCGTTGATACTGCAGCAGATGATGCAGACAAAATCGAAACCAGGCAACGTTTTTTCAATCTTCTATTTTGGTGACCCCATGTGAATTGTAGCCTCAGTTGCCTGTTCTTAGCTGACAGGAGTGGCACCCAGTGCGGTCTTCTGCTGTTATAGCTTCAAGGTTTATCTTCTTGAAGGTTTGACATTGTTCATTGAGAGATGTGCTTCTGCGTATCCTGAAATACATTAACCAACCATGTCTAGCACCAGCAACCATGCTATCTTCAAAGTAATTTAAATCACCTTTCTTCCTCATTGCTGCTCGGTTTGAAATTCAGCAAGACAACTTGAGCATGTCCACATGCCTAAATGCATTGAGTTGCTGCCATGTGATTAGCTGATCTGCATTAATAAGCAGTTGAACAGGTGCTCCTAATAAAGCGGCCAGTATATGTGTGTGTGAGGTAAGGACACTAAGACCATGGTAGACACTGAGCGAATGGAAGCTGAGCTAGGGAAGAGCAAAGGGCACCGTGTGCCTGATCTAGCTTGGAAGAGTCTTCAGATGGTCACGTTGTCTCTAAGAATCGGTCAGAGGGCTCACACTGTGAAAACGACTTTTGTCAGGACAGTTGTAAGATGCTAAAAAGGTCACACAGAGAGGTTTAGCCCTTCTGGGTCTGACATGCTGCATCCTAGACAGGATGTCTGCATTGCAGAGAAGACTGATGAGGCTGGAGCCTAGTATCGTATGGCCTACACACAGATACGTGCTCACATTCACACAGAGTTATACAGATATATCCCTTGAAAGTAATACTGTACACGCAAATGCATTTTGCACTTTACTGGGACACATATACACTTGGATGCAAAACACTTAAACAAATACTTAAACATAAAGACACACGTATTCCAGACATGAGTGTGAAATGTAATCTACACATAATGATAAAATGAAGTTGTTTATGGAGTGCTGAGAGACTTCAGTGTCAAGTGTTTAGAATACCTCTAGACACAGATATGTGCAGACACCCAACCACAAACCACAAGCAGTGTTGTTGGTTCCAGTGAGATAAAATCCATTATCAGTGTTTGAGAAGGGAGAATAGATTGTTTTCATACTACCATACTACAAATGTCACATCAACAATTCTGTTATTTTATTCTCGGGTTACCCATGCTTTTTCCTAGGCTTTGTGCCTATCCTCAGATAACACAGGACACTGGTGTAAGCATGCTCTAGATGCAATAGCAGTCCATCACAGGGCTCGGTAGGGTTCACTGTTGCATCCCTTGACTGGCCTGCCCTCCTTTAGACACAGTCCCAGTTATGTCTGCATGGGAAGCCTGTCCTGGCTAGAAGGCACAGACAGGACTCCCTGCAGTGGTGAGCTACCATGTTAGGCCACTGCGACACCCAAGCACCCAACTGTGCTACTATTATATGGAAATGTTTGGGATGCAGTGCAATGAAGGACATCATGATGTGTTATTTGATAATATGTAAAATAAATATTTGCCAGTAAACCAATTAATTTCATGCCTATAACCTGGAGTCCATTGTGTTTCCCAACAAATAAAGATAAACCTACATAAAATGTCTTCAGAAGGTGCTTCGGCCATCATGAGATACCAGAACTGCTTTAATGCATTTTGGCATAGGTTCTACACATTGTAATGAAAAGAAGGAACATCACTCGTCTTAAATATATTCCCACAGCTGGATTTTTTTAAATTATTGGAGGTGGATAGCAGAGTCTAACAAGTCAGTCCAAAATCTCCCATAAGTGTTCAATTAAGCTGAGATCTAGTGTCCATGAAAGTTATGCTACCACCATATTTCTGAATAACTAAATTAAAAAGTCCAGTACTTCAGTAATTTAATTATTTAGTGACTTACATGACCCATTGTTTCCCACTGTCAGGCAGCTTAAATGTAAACTCGCTGTAAACATTGTAACTCTGATTTCAGAGTATTTATAATGTGTGTAAACATTTCAGTTAGTTGGTAATAGCATAAGCAGTAACATAAAATTCAATTTGTGTTAATTATTTGTATTGATCAAAGCAACAACTGTTATCTGTTAGCAAAACAAGTGATTGAGTTAGTGGCACTGGCTCATGAATAAGTTATTCAGTGATTAGAATATCTTAGTGAGATTCTTAACTGAGAGGATGGTGATTTAATAGCCAGGGCACTGTAATAAGTAACAGAGGGGTTTCTAGGTATATTTGGGTGTACATTGTGTGAGCATTCATTCCCTAAATTTCCATGTGGTCCAATGCTTATCAATCGTCAGCTCTCATCCCCTCCCCCAAGTCACTGCATGTGATATTGATATGGGGAGCATAGGCCAGGCCTGTCAGTAACTCCCACACTGTCGCACACCTGACATCCAGACAGCATAGAGACATCGCCACCCCCTTCAGTCCAATCATGTACCAGCCTCCCAATTCCAACCTCATTCCAAGTGCATTGATTAGTACTGTCTATTGCTTGGACCTGCCACCACATCCAAAGAGGCCAGATAGCTCCAACCCAGCTCTGGAGGAGTCCTGTTTCCAATCGATTACTCAGCCCTGATGTGAAGGAAAACACACCATGTATGCCTTCATACCCATACAGAGTTTACTGCTTAATAGCAAGAATTTTAACATCCCCACCTATATGATTGATTCTGGGGTGAGAAAAAAGGTGAAGAAAACTTTTAGAAGTCGTGACCACATGCTGCCTGGCATGGTGAGGCTAATCCATTTTTGATGCAGCTGCTCACAGCTCTTTATAACTTCTGAATTACTTAAATTCGCCACTGCTAGTCGATTCAAAACAAGCGGGTACAATAGCACTGACCCAAGACGCTGTAAACATCTGTGAACATTCTATCCTGAAATCTATGCTTGTTCAATGAAAGGTGATGTCATAAGACTAGAGAACGTGCAAAATCAACACGTTATTTCTCAGTAAATAAACTGATGATTAAAAATCATGTTCATACAAATCATGGTTAAAAGAATGTGAACACTCCTATTACAGTTGGCCCTCCATATGCATGGGGGATTAGTTCCAGGACATCCAGCCGATCCCAAAGTCCCTCGATGCTCATGTCAATTATATGAAATAGTTTGGTATTTGCATGTAACCTACGCACACCCTCGCATATACTGTAATTTATCTATAGATGACTTATAATACCTCATAAAATGTAAATGCTATGCAAATAGTTGTTATACTGTATTGTTTAGGGAGTAATGACAAGAAAAAAAGTCTCTGCAGGCGAAAGGTTAACAATGCTCAAACTACGAATGCTGGAGAGAGACTGAGCGTCTGTGAAATTGTGCTTCGGCAGAGTATGCCTACACATCACTTCATGCAGAGTAGTGCTTGGCATGCTGCAAATTCATGTTTACTTGTTGAAACTGTATGGAATTAATATATTCCACGCCCACGTATAATAAATGACCACCATATAAGGAAGCCTTTGGACTGCAAAAATCCTCCAAAATGTATCAGTAAACAAAGTAGAATGTGGAAATAAGTGTTTCATTGAATGAAATGCATTAAAATCGACACATTTTATTTTCAAGAGCCACAGTGGTGTTTTGGGTCCTAAAAAAGCAGCTTGACATCAAACTACTATACATGTAGGCTATATGAATAAACCTTCAGTATTCCTATCACTTATCTTTGCTTACCAAGGAGACAACCATCTCTTAGTGCCACTCTCCAAACGTTTGCCAACTGAGCTGCATCGCAGAATGAAACTGTCATGAACTCCACATGGCCACCTTGCCACAACATACAGAAGATAACATTTCTCATCACAGATCAGCACTCTGATTGAATGGTAGATCTTCCTAGTCATATATGCAAATGCGTCATTAGATGGTGCCTTGATGCAAGCATGTGTACAGTTGATAGCCCCAATAATGTCTGGGAAGTTTGCAATGGCACAGAGATTATGGACTGTGGGTTCAAATCCCACCCTTGCCAAGCTGCCACAGTTGGATTCTTCAGCAAGGCCCTTAACCCACAATTGCTTGAACTCTAAGACTCTAAGTTGTAAATCGCTCTGGATAAGGACATCTGCTAAAATGACATAAGTGGTGTACTGAGGCATTAGACGAATTATGCCGTGTAAAATTCCTGCAAGGATGGGGCTCATTGAAGACTGGGATATTCTTGATCTGTCAGCAATCAGGTATGGGTATAGTATGGGACCTGCTGGACTCCCTTATCAATGCTGGCTCTAAAATGTTGCATAAATGTAAAATAATGTTTTATGAAACAAACATTTTATTATTACTTGCAAATTTGTTCTGCTCACATTTCATAAATCAGGCCCAAGTGTATGGCCATAGGCACATATGTGGCACAGACCACAGCAGATGCGGAAGCGCATGTAATTTACCTGTCCTTTATGGAAAGCAGTTGTTAGTGCAGCACAGCTCCAGAGAACACAGTGTGATCCTGACCTTGGAGTCGGCCTCTGTGGAGTTCACATGTGCTCCCTGTGAGCAGAGCAAGATTAGGTTTTCATTAACAAACAACTGTACAACTCACAGATCACCATGTGTAAAGTGTCAGCTTCTGTGGTCTAAAGCACACCAGAATTGAATGCTAGGGCTGTGAAAACACATTCTCTGGAACCCTCTGCTTCATCATCTGACAGTCTGACATATCTGGGTTAGGGATTACAGTTTAGGGGTAGGGGTAGGGTTATCTAGGTTGCCAAATGAATGCTATTTGATTACACAGATAGCGGCAGCTCCCATAATGCATTGTCTTACACTAACTTAATTAATGGGCCCAGTATTGTCAGGACTTGTTTAATGGAGGCTTTAGTGCTTACAGCTCAGCTGACTGTAAAAGAAGCCTTACTGTTTCCCACAAGCCAGTGCTTTGTGTGACTTGGCATATACACTGGAGTTATTAGAATCACAGAACTCATTAAGCATTGTTATTTATGTTCTGATCCTCTCTCAAGGAGACATATCACATTGTGGGTGCTATGTGAGTGGTCATTAATTGCAGCTGTTAGGCCGAGTTGAAGGAAGTGTTTGGCCAGGATCAAACTAACACAAGTATTTTAAAATCAGATCTACATGCAGGAGTTTGTTTCTGCTCCTTCTAATCTCAACAAACAAGATCCAAGAACCACTAAGGTAATCTTTAAGAGAGCTCTTTATTTGCCTAATATTTCTCCTGTTATAGCTACCTTTCATCTCACTCTGGGAATAAACTGGGTCTCATAAAGCACCCCACAGCCAGGTGGAATGAATATAGTATAATATGTGAGAAGGGCAGTGCTTAACACTTCATAACAATCAGGATTAGAATGAGGATTAGACACAAAATGTGTCTGGGTGATGCTCAGACAAAATGAGCAGCATTTGAGGAAGGTATTATATACAGTGTCCCAAAAACTGTGTTTAATGTACAGTGTGGAGTTTGGGACGTGGGTTTGAGGCTTAACTGAGAGCCAGTGTTGATAAGCAAATTTAACTATATAAGGTAGAAGCATAATTTCTTCTTAATTTCTTCATAAGTACTTAAGTTAAATATATTATAAATAGTTAAATTATAGCACTGTGCAAAAGTATTAGATCATCATTAGATTTGTTGTTTTAGCCAATCGTATAATGATCATATGACCCAAAAATGTACACCAGGGATTTGTCACTCCATAATATTCTTTTCTGTGATTTTCATTCCAATCTTTGTGAGCTTTAGCATATTTTAGCCTTTTCACCCTGTTCCCCTTCTGAAAAAGTGGTTTCTTGGCTGCTACCCTTCCAAAAAAAATTCTTGATCAAGTTTCTTCAGGCTGTAGAAGGGTGAACTTGGCATCCCAGTGAAACTGCCAGATGCTGCTATTGCTCAAATCTGAGGGGAGGGCACACTAATTACTTGCCATTGTAGCCTATAGAAGCTGTTTTTTCAGATTTTTCCATTTTTAATACTGCATATAAATTTTACCAAACAGACATAATTATGTGTGATCATTATACCATTGCTAAAACAATGGTATATCTAAACTGATGGTGGCCTAAGACTTTTGCAAAGTATTGTATGTTATAATACAAATAGCATAACAGTATTGGAAAGTTCTACATGCCTTCATCTATTTTTAACATACATTGCATGTCATGCATTTTTTTCAAATGGCAGTTTCTGTTAAAGTCAATAATTAGGGATACTGCAGTATTTTGTAGAGCACCTTTACCTTGTAAATAATCTTTGCTTAAAGGTTAAACCGAGTGATTATATCAAACAGAAAACTGCATGGTTCATTTTTCTGTATAACTGTAAACTTAGAGTGAATGGATAAGAAAACAATGTATGCTTTACCCATTACTCCTGCCTGTTTACTACATTACATTGTTGTTCTGATAATCAATGAATGACCAAGACTTTCAGATGTTAATTTAGGATCAAGCAGAAATCAAGCTCGAGAAGCATAGTGACTATAGTTGAGCCAGTGGGATCATTCTGAGTTGTCATCGACCTGGGTGGGCGAGGCAGACCCTGACTGAGTGGACTTAACCCTGAGACAAACCAGCCCTTTCGTCAAAGCAGACTTGAGAGGCACAAAGCTGGTTTTAACTTCAAGTTTCACAGGTCTTAGACTCATCTCATCCACCATGGGCAAAAACCTAGCGGCCATTAAACTGGAGACATGCTCTTAGTCATCGGTTGCTTTTTAGTCTTTGATGTCTTGTTACATGTTGGATCTACTGCAAGAACAGTGACAGGTGCATGCGTGTGTGTATGCGTGTGTATGCGTGTGCGTGTGTGTACGTGTGTGTACGTGTGTGTGTGTGTGTGTGTGTGGTGAGCATGAGTGTATGCATGTGTACACGTGTTGGAGTGTAATAACCATAGGTGGAAATAACAGTGTTGGAATGAAGTTTGTATTATATTTGGTAAAATTCAGAATGTACTTATTTTAGTCAGTGCTTTTAACTCTCAAGTGCAGAACTACATGATTTGCTTTAAGTGGATTAATATTTGAGTGAGAATATGCTGTTTTATCAACACAAATATATTTTAAAAAATTACTTAAATATCTTTTGTTTTTGTAACTTCTTAGACTAACACTTTTTAGAGGTGACTAGTGTAGATTTTGCCATAACAAACGTAATTTATGGTACCAGTTTCATAGTTACCAAAGCAGTCCATTTCAAATATTAAATGATGTTGGGAAAAGGTCATTTGAAATGAATTTGAAATTTCTGATACATTAAGCCTTTAAAAATCCTAACTGCCCTTTTAGAAAAGACAGAAATACAAAATAAATATAGGATATGTCATATTTAGGAACATATAAGCAAGCAATATTAAAGTGTACATATATACTACTGACAAATTGTACCTGTAAGAGAGAGAACAATACGAAAGGAGAAAAACAGACAGGGAGTCTGTAATGCCAATTGGTGCCAGAGAAACACTGTGATAAATGATAAGAGAAAGTGAGTGAGTAAATAAGTGCCTGCTTGTATTTGTGGTGGTGGTTGGTTGTCTTATTGTGGTATACCTCTCTCAGCTCCAACGAGTTAGACAGTAAACAGATCTGACAGCCCAGGGCCAAAATACAATAAAGGTGAGAAACACAAACACAAGTACAAACAAAGCTATTTGCCTCTGACCGGCAACCCCTGACCCTTCAACTACCTGACCCTAAAACTACGGCTTCTGCAGAGAAAGATATTGTGAGAACTGACATAGCATTCATTGATTTAGAAGAGAATAAATCACGTATGTTAAAGGCTTATGGTGTTCCTACATTACATAGCCAAATGTATGTAAAAATTCCTTCTACCTCTGCGTTCACAACCTATGTAATGTACACACATTGTGTAACTTCTCTTTCCTTAAACAATGTTCCAAAATTAAGTTCTCTCTCAGTTGAACAGCCATGAAAAGCATAGAGTATACTCAAATATGCATTTTTAACATGCAACACATTCCAAAAAATTTGGGAATATGGCATTTTTTGGCTAGACATGAGGTAAAAAACAACTAAATAATGATGATGTCATGTATTAGAAAGCCTTTCCCTTTGCTGTGACTGTTTTAATTCTATGAATCAAAAGAAGTCATACACCTTGTAAACAACATAGACAAAAATGTGGAATCTAACTGTTAATTAGTGCAGAGACAACAGAACAGGACTGATATAATCAAATTTTCAGTTCTAGTTGGCACTTGAGCCGTTGCATTCTGAACTAACTGAAATTTATTTATAGATTTACTAGAGCATCCAATAAGCAGAGTGTTACAGTAATCCAACTTCAAGGTTATAAATGCATGAACCAGTTTCTCAGCATCTATAGAAGAAGGGAATATTTCTAAGTTTGGCAATATTACATAATTGAAAGAAGGCAATTCTACAGATGTTACTAATGTGTGTATGAAATGAGAGATCTAAATCAAATGTGACACGTAAGTTTTATTTTGTTTGTTTGTTTTTTTTAACAGATGAACTGGGCGTTACCAAACAGATGTCAAGGTGTATGACAGATGTAGCTGACCTGTCTCTCACAGCCTTGGGTCAAACTAATAACACATCAACACAGCATTAACAAGTGGTAAATGTTTCAAAGAATCCAACTTTTTAAAAATGTATTGCAGGCCTCAAATGCAGATATGGATGTATATTAAGAAATGAAATGAAGATGACCAAAGCAAAGCATGAAATATCTTGGATTCATACTGCCTGCAATGAAATAAACACCTAAGAAAAACTGCGTGTTCCATACTTTCCAACTTCTTCTGATTTGGGCTTGTAATAGGCTTAACTCCTAAATGTACATTGCCTTCAGTTCTGTACCCTTGGAGCCAATATTAAACTTAACAACAGCAAATGAATACCTATATATTTCTGTACTCTATAACATGCTAAACACACAGAAAAATATGGCTATACCACACTCAAAAAAAATTCACATTTATACCCTGGCTGTGACATGCTGTGACATGCTTTAGGCAGGTTATATCCTGGCAAAAAGCTTATAACCGAGACATGTTAGACATCACTACAGACACTCTACATCAGGGTCATGTTACTGTTGCACAGTGAGGGTGGCATGTGTGTAGAAACCCAAGGATCTACTAGGCCACTCGAAACTACAGGTCCACTTACAAGCTGTGAATTATTGCATGATGGCAGGAAGGACACAAGCTGAGCTACAGGGGGTTGGAAGACTGGTCTGGCTGCCAGGGGAAATAACGACATCCTGGGACAAAAGAGGAGGGGAATGGAGCATGATGGAGTTGGCCAGGCAAGAGCTGAAATGACCAGCATGTGTGTGTGTCTTTTGGGGGAAGGGTTGGTATGGTCCTGGCACCTCTGACCCTCTACCCCGCTACATCTTTATTTCATGGCTGACAGGGTGCATGCCAGTGCCACATATGGAATTCTGCCTGTGTCTGATTTATGGTCCTCAGCTGCTCTAGCCACTCTGTCTGCCAGCTGCATGTCACATGGACTTCTCAGAGTCTCAGAGAAGGAGTGAATGGGGAGGAACAAGAAAGGGGAGAGAGAATAATTAAAGGGAAAGAGGAAATCATGAGAATGTTATGAAATGGGATGTAAAATGAGGTGTGACAAAAATAAATAAGAGAGAGAGAGTCAGAGAGAAAGAGAGAGTCACAGAGAGAGAGAGAGAGAGAGAGAGCGAGAGAGACCCTGGCGGTTAAGAAAGTCATCTAAATGCAGCGCCCATGCCCGCCATTGATCCGATTCCTGCCAGTGAAAGCAAAATGTTTGGCTTATTTTAGCCAATTAGCTGTGAGAGAGCCTATTGTGTGAGCACTATTGAGCAGTGCTCTGCTGAAAGTGCTTATTGTTGGCACGCTCAATGAAGGATCAATGGCATGCCTGTGATTGGATTAGCCAGGTAATCGATTCAGTGCACTAATATATTAACAGGGTAATTACCTCTCTCTCTGAGGGAGAGCACCATGCCGTCATGTCACTCCCTGTTAAACTGTAGACAGTACAATCAGCACTCAGTGCTTAATGTATGCATATGTGAGCAATACTGCTGAGCTGACATGAGTTAAACTAGGAAGAATGTTTCTCTGGACCCAGCAAAGTATGTTGTTTCATTAAAGAAAAAGATTGCCATATGTGTTAATAATTCGGCTCTGGGAGAGATTAGGACATACAATGTACTATAATCAAGAAGCAGAAAATGTTTGTCCATTAAAATAATGTACCAGTATGTAGAATAATTAATTATAGAGCATTAAAATGTTATAAGCATTAAAATGCATTAAATTATTAAATAGCAAGGGTATAACAAAGTATTTTGTTTTACACCTGCTTACCTTGGTCACTGCTGTGGGGCAGGGTCTGCAGCTTATTCTTACCCATGAGCCACCGGAACTGCAAAATATTATATAGATATTTAAACGGTTGACAAAGAACTGTGTCCGAAAATGAAAATGCTTATTGATTTTCATATTAGTGTAATATGAAGCAGTGGTTAGCACTGTCACCTCACTGCTCCAGAGACCCAGGTTTGATTCCCGACCAGACCAGTGTGGAATTGTTGTTGTTTTCCCTGTGTCTTCCTTCAGGTACCACATTTCCACCCACATACATCCAAATACACATTAGGTCAACTGGTATCTCATAAAGAGTCCTGTGAGGGCATCGAATCAAGTACTCACAAGCATAGAAACACCTATATAATACAGTAATATTATGTCAATGGAATGTCCCAACAGTGGTAGTACGACAAAAGTGTGTGTGTGTGTGTGTGTGTGTGTGTGTGTGTGTGTGTTGGGGGTTACCTGTGGTTTTCCTTGTGCTGATGATTGGTCATCCCAGTCCCTACACCACCAACTTGCACCTCTTGGATTAACTGGATAAGAAAATGAATGTGTGACTGAATATTACATTGAAACTTAGTATTTCTAATTTAGTTCTTTACAATAATTTACTGTAACGAATTATACTTGTGATACTTAATGATCACTGAGCCCCCACACGAGCGATTTGGGTTCAATCCCCACCACGGATTGTCTTTATACTGCATTTCATTGACTTTGTATTCATACTCTGCACTGTGGCAATAAAGTCGAATCTAATCTAATCTAATCTAAATACTTAGTGAAAACTCCATTTCAGGGTAATGTTATACTGCGCATCAAAATATATATACTGTATATTTTTATGCCTGGTAATAAAGATTTCATAGCAGATTTTACAAATTTTTGTGTAATCATATAAACATATACTCCAAAGTCTTCAATTAGAGTAGTGTCATTATAAGTCAATAAATTTTCCCTGGATTTTAGTCCATTAACAGTGTCATTCAGTTCATGGACATGTTTAATTTAATTTCATTCTTATTTTTTCTATAACTGAATATGCAACATTAAATAAAGAAAAAAAAGCTAATTTCATGCTTCATCTAAACTCATACATGTAGGGTAAATAGCATATCAATTTAATACATCAGCAATTATTACTTGTAGAGACTTAAAGAAATCAGATTTTTCACTGACACATGTAGACAGCCTTCTCAGATTATCAGATAATCTGGAGTGCACGTATACCCACTTATCAAATTATTGCCAAAATCTGATTTCATGCAGTCATCAGATTATAGGCTTTTATGTGCAGAAGCACTTCTTGAAGGAGGCATAAGTGAGATAAAGTGCTAAAAGGAACTGTGGGAGCTCCCAGGCTTGTTGTAAAGCAAATCATTCTCAAACACTGTCACGTTTTGGAGCTTCAACTCTCCTGTTAACTGTAAGGGACTTTGCTCCTTTGAAGAGCTGTGTCTATTGTGCAGGGGTAGAGACTGGCTTAGTTGAACTGTTTGTATTCTCTCTAGGCCTTGTGCCTTTGGCTGCCATATGGGAGAGAAAAAACAGCAATATAAGCACTTAAGCAAAGTTTATATTTGCTGAGGAATTTTCAAGTCTTTGCTTTACTTTAGTGGAAAAACAATAACCAGGCAGACGGGATGCTACGATTATAAGCACATAGGCAAAGTTCATATTAGCAATGTAAATTTTAACCTTGGCATGTCCATGAAGCTGTAGTCCTACATAATGCGTGATGGTTTAGAAATCAGCATTCCCCTCCTTGCACCCCCATCTGCTTTGTACTTCTATGCTTCAGCACTTGGATATGTGCATGCTGCAAAGCTGGAGAAAAGTAAAACCGCAATGACTGTTCTCATCTCTTCCCCAGACTTCTATCGGTTTTTACCATTCAAACTCCAGCATAGCTCAGAAAACAAGTCAATATGCAAGTATGTTGCAAAATTTCAGCTGGCTCCACATGTTATGAAGAATCAGAGATCTGGAAATGATAAAGTTATGCTGGGTGTCAAAGCAATCCTTTCATCACCCATTGTTTATTAAGTGGCTTTGTAAAATGGTTCTGGTTTGGGATTCTAGAGTTAGTTTCTCAGTTTCTGCTTAGTCTATAGCCACAGTATCACTTCTTGTTCCATTATTTAAAGCACTGATAGAAAGAACATTATTTTCTTGCAATTATGGAAGGGACGGATGCAAAAATTAGGTGTGCTATCTTGTGTGTAAAATTTATACACTGGTTATTTATGCATCAATCTTACCATATAAAATTATCATCAAAACATTTCCCCGTTGTGAAAGGTAAAAAAAAAAAATAATTGGTCGTTAACCTTAACCTTGGCTCAGATCAAGTGGTAGCAAAAACACTTGAACCAGAACAAGTATTATTACTAAGAAGTGCACTTATAGGATTGTGTTTTTATACAATAAGTGTTAAAGGTGTTTAGTAATCCCATATTAGGAACTCAGTATTGTTTGTGTAGTATATAAAAGTATGGACCTCTCTTTTAGCTGCTTTCATCAGGGGTCACCACAGTGGACCATCCACTTACTACATTTGGCTCATATTTTTACACAAGATACCCTTCCTGATGCAACCCTCCACCCTACACCCTCCAGGAGCAGAGCTAGAGTCACCGAGGCTGTGTAATATATAAAAGCATAAGATAATTTATTTTGCTCTTAGCGTTATGAGGTCAAACCACATTTTTTGGAAACTGCAGAGTAAAGCTTCACCCAGTGGTTGTAGTTGGAATAACATGCTTACAGATAGACATATAGCTCAATTTGTATTGCCCCACAGACACACTTCAAAAATGGAGAAAAAATGAAGGGTCATTTTTAAGTGGGCTGATATTGTAACATTAATTCTGAAAATAAATTTTAGGTAAATAGCTAGGTTTAATAGGTTAGGTTAGGTAATGAAATAGGTAGTTAAATCATTTGTTAACATTTATACAAATGAATAATATATGTGAGTCAGCTTTAAAAACATTATGTTGATAAAGTAACAGCATCCTCTTGCATGACCACTGAGCCTTTTTGCAGATCGGTTACAATAAGCAGAACACTTACTGTGATTTCGCAGTATCAGTGCAGAGATTAAGTTATGATGTTACTGTTGTCAACATGGTTTATTAATGCTGAACTTCATATTTTATAGATGTTACCTAATACCAGCTTAATACTTAAGTATTGTCATATAAAACATGTGTCACCAAGGATGCGAGAAAAGTGACATTTGACCTAAGAACAATTTGGACTGGGTACTAATGGGATATGTATTAATAAGTGTAAGTATATCGTGTCTTCATTGAGACAACAATAGTTAAACCCATTAGTAATTGTGCTCACACAGCCACAAAGCTCAAAATGAAGCAATACATATTTCACTAGAGGCAAATTTGAATGTTACACACTTTTGTAAACACAGATCTGACAATGATCCCCCTGTTATATCTTCCGCCATCATTAAAGAGATCAATGCTCTATTTTTCTCTGGCATTCTGTGCACTCTGTGAAGAATAATATGGAGCAACTTACGCGAGGAATGTCCATATTATGCATTGTTTTCTTTTATTTTCATATTATGGTGAATGAAGTCTGTGTTCCTTCCCACATTCCTCTAATAAACCTTTAATAACATATTGTGGTGTTTCTCTGTATTTCATGTTTAATATAATTGCATTAAACATGCTTAGTTTGCTGATACTTGAGCCAATTAGATGCCTGCTTACATCATTATGTTGTTTTGATAGGGGTGCCAGTATAAACATTTGGTCTGGGCTGTATATTATTTGAGGGTGGAACATAGAACAGGCATTTCAAAATCTACAGTTAAACATTTGTGCTTTTTTTTTGTTAATCAAAGTCAAATTATGAAATGTATAGTTGTCTATTATCTGATCTTTTACGTTTTTATTATTTAAGTGTGTGTGTGTGTGAGTGTGAGTGTGAGTGTGAGTGTGAGTGTGTGTGTGTGTGTGTGTGTGGGCACATATGTCTATGCTGGCAGCACAGCAGTAACACAAGGGGGTGCAGCCTTTTCATGTCAGTGTGTAAATTCTCACAGACGTATTCCTTTCATACCACACTCTACTAATGCTCTGCTATTATGTTCTCCAACATTAATGAGAGAAAAAAGCGCACATTATGGGCATTGATGCTCTTCAAATGAACGCTTGTTTTCTGTGTTCTGGACCATCTGTCTGGCACCAGACACAGAGAGCCATGGCCATGGCCATCCTCCCTCCCACATCCATCTATTCATGGGGCTTAACCAGGCGTGTGATGGGCCCAGAATACCAACTACTGGGCATTCAGTGCTCTTTGCTGAGACAGAGTGAGCCGCGTGTCTCATCCTTGCATTCTGCCCATGGAGGGACACCGAGACATGTTGCCAGGGAGACTCAGGGGGTCAAAGGGCCCAAGTGAGAGGTGAAGGGGACACAAAGGGACGAGCAAGGGTCCATCTGGACGAGTGACCTGACATAATTAGATATTAATCCTGCACCAAAGTTGTGTGTGTGTGTGTGTGTGTGTGTGTGTGTGTGTGTGTGTGTGTGGGAGGTGGAGGAGAGTGAAGGGGAGGCTTAGAGGAGAGAAAGAGAGAGTGTCAGTGCTAAACGCTAAGCTGATTAGCCAGGCATGTGTTTGCTGATGGGCTGAGGTGGGCTTGGTGCAGTGAAGCGTTGGATGAGAGAGAGTGTGTGCGTGAGTGTGTTTGTGCGGCAGGGGTTAATGGTATCTCCGGTATCATCTGTCTGCTTGTTTCAATTGACATTTGTTAAAGACAAGGATGAGAGAGAGAAGGATAGTAGGAGTGTCACTCTGAAATGCCAGGGCAGACAGATGGTGGCATGTAGCTGAGTGGCTGTATGCCAACCTGCACACAGATGTCAGTCAATAGCAATGTCCTTTAAGCAGGTAGAAGACTTAAGAGTAGTGCTACTGACCACCATGTGTCCTTAATTCAGCTAATGCTAGTTACACCACAAATTATCTACCCATTCCAACCTCAGGTACCTACTGCACTCACAAACATGGGAACTCTCCCAAACAGTAACATGTGGCCTTTGGGATCAGAGTGGGTCCTGGAACAACACTGTGCCAGTGTTCTTCAGATATGATTTTTATGTAGGTTACACATACCACATCACACAACATGGCCCAGCTTCCCTTTCTGAAGTACCCATTCATGTGACTGAATCTCATCCTTGGCATAAATAGGCAGCAGCATCTGCACTTCTGAATCAATCCAGCTTGCAGATTCAGCAGGGGCCAAAAGTCTGAGAACAGACTTAGATCTGATGATCAGTGTTATCCCAGCATGAGTTTAAACCTTCCTCTGTTTTTAAATTCCCCCATAAATGCTTGATGGGGTTTTAGATCAGGTGAACGTGGGGAAAAGTCCGTGACAGTGAGCACCCACTGATCTTATCTGGTCTTCAAGTAGTTGTTGCAAAGCTATGCCATTTGTTTTGGGTAACTTTCTTGCCACAGTATGGATAGTACTTCATAAAGTTCCAAACAAACATTTACACTAATGGTCTCAGACTGCTGGCCCCAACTGTACTGTATGTTCTTAAGTATTCTGCAGTATCCAGACAGGTGGTATACAAAATAGATATCAAAGAAAATATATTTATATATAGCATAGAGACTTTCTAGAGTATTATAACACTATGGCCTTGATTCACCAAGAGCTGAAATAAATAGTACTGACATATTTTATATACTAAAAATGAGTTATATATTTAAATCCATAATATAATTCCCATATAAATAGAAACATACATAGTAAAGATGCCCTCATACACATTTGGAGATATTTTTGTAATTGTTTTTTGTTCAGTCTTACACAAATGTTTTGGCAGCTCTGGTTAACTTAACAGTTTTACTGCTTTTCAAAATAAATAAATAAATAAAAAATCTTAACCTTTGCATTTAACAAATGTAAATAATACATATTTCTGCAACTGGTATTATATTCGTTTTAAAATACAGCACTGTGCAACAGTCTTAGGTCACCATGTCACCATAAGATTTGTTGTTGTAGCAATAGTATAATGACCATATATAATTATTTCTCAGTCTCTTTATTACAACCAGGAAATACAGGAAATGCATATGCAGTATTAAAAAACTGAAACAGAATAAGAAAAAAAAACAGCTTCTATAAGCTACAATGTAACTTTTAGTATTTCCTTACACTTGAGCAATAGCAGCATCTGGCAGCTTCAACACTTTTTTACACTTAATACCTACATTTGCTTGAAGAAGCCATTTTGTTCTGAAAATTGTGTGGGGTTTTCTTTCCTTGTCTTTTATTTGTGTACATATTCCCTGTATTTTCTGTTTGCATCTTAATAAAGAGACTGTGAAATAATAGCATATAATAAGTACACCATTGCTAAAACAACAAATCTAATGGTGGCCTAAGACTTGCACAGTGCTGTATACAGTATATAATTTTTTTCATGTGCAAAAGGTTTGGTACCTTTTCAAATGATGTATTTTTATCTTGTTTTTGTAAGGTCTTAACTTAATTGAATTGCAAACTATTTGTTAAAATTTCCAGGAACTTATTATTGCTATTCCCTAAAGGGGTTCTATTCTATTTTTTATGTGCAAAATCTGCAAAAACCTGTAACTTGTCCAGAGGTGCCCAGGCTGTGTGTAATCCTGTGATACATCTACAGTTTCTAGCAGATGAGCTGCTTTGGTATTTATGCTTGAGCAGAACTAAAATTAACTGGCTCGGAATTTTAGTTTACTTATTATCTCCACATCAAGCATTTTCTGTATTTTCAATTACAAAATCAGCATTTTGATTCTACAACCATCAAATAGAAATAACAACAGGAGTGAAGGGGGTTGCTTCATTGCCAGATGCCTTGTAGTGAAATAGGGTTTAATTTTCATGAGGGGAACAGCCACAGGCATTAGTAGTGAACAATAGACAGCCTATACAGAGAGCAGGACCTGAGTTAAACACTTGCAGCTGTGCTTACAGTGTTAACCTGTTTACCTGTAAACTCACACTGGCCACTAAGAGCCTGCGTATTTACCTTACATACTGGTGTGACATTTCAGTGTTACTTGTTACTAATATTATCCTTGTACTTATGTGAGCCTGTTTTCCTGTGAACAAAGCTTAGCAAACAGCTGAGTCATTTTTAGACTTAAGAAATGTTCATGCTTAGATCAAATGTATAGAAGAGATGGCACTGCCACTTTAAGGGAGCATGTCCCCTTTAGATAGGGATGCTCAGCTGAATTCAGACTAATGGGAGAATCTGCTCTTCGTGGCAATGCCAATTCTTTTTTTCTGCTATGGCCGCGGATATTACTGTGCAGTCAGTGGAAGAGCTAAAGGAAGTATTTCTTTCATAAAGCTCTGATGTGCCAGCTGTATACCTGATCCACATGTTCACATTAACCCCATGTCCTACAAACATAAATCTCTATGCTTCTTCGTACAAGACCAAAAATCTAAAATTTCTACAGTTCAAACAATTGATTTCTAACATGATAGAACAAAGAAATCTTAACATAAAGTGAAAAAAAACAAACAGGAATATGCCAGAAGCAAATTAAAATGTGAAACAATGTGTTCACTGGATCTATACATTCAAGTGCTTCCAGCTGTAGGCATTTATTGCACTTAAATGCAAATGATTTACATTTAACCCAAAACTGGGCAGGGGAAATGCTTTGCGGTTTAACTATGTTCCACTTGGTTTAGGAAAATCCAGTGGGAGTAATTTGCAGAAAGTGGGCACACCAAATGATTAATCACATAATTAATTGAAGAGGAAGTCCTCTTCTGGATTGTCTGAGTCCGAGAAAGGGAAAGCTTTATCTGTGTGTTTTGAGCAGTGAATACTGTTGTATATCATATAACATTAGTAGTATATAAAAGATCCAAATCTACTGCCACCAAGTTGACTTTCATCCACACAGTTTATGCGGGTTGTTAATCCATACTGTTGCAGTCCAGTACGAGATTCAGTTTGTAATTGCACTACCTGACTGTTTTGCTGCAAGCCCGGTGAGGGATTTGAATCCAGGTCCTCAACATCTGCTGTTATCAAAAGTGTTAACTCTTACCACTGAGCCGCAGGAGCTGCATAAAAGTAATGAGGTGTTGAAAACAGGGATGTGAAAGTTATAAAATAGAATAACAACACCAACCTATTCGTACAGGATACTTCTGATTACTGTCCATACAGGACATCTACTGTGCAAATGCATTGGAATGGGGTGTTGCCAAGGGTGCAGGCCCCTAGATCTGACATGATTAAAGAAGTGATTAAAAAGTAATTACAATAATACACATAAAACATTAGGTTAAAATTACACAAAACAGTGGTGTAGGGTTGCACAGATTCTATATTTTTAATTACTAATAGTGTAAGAAAATACACTGGTCAATTAAGAACACTGTATGAGGAACTGTACCTCCATACCAGAGAAAAATGCACAATTCTGGACAGATTGGATGTACCATCCATCATTAGGCCATTCAATAGCAACACTGCAAGGTCACATTTTTGGTGCATTGTAATTCTAAGTAATACATGAATTTATTGGTAACATTGCTGTCGTGCAGTGTTTGTTTATTCAACACCTATAATATCAGAGTTAATTGGGTTGTTACTCAGACTTTTGCACAGTTAGGGCACAGTTAGTGCTTGGGCTCTTTGATTTAGTCCCTGTGACCCCCTGATACTGATACTGAATGCTCTTACTCTCATCAAAATTAAAAGGCTTTGTAATGTTACTATGTTTAACAGAGTGATATGTAATATGACCAATCAACTTATTTTCAGTACATTGAAGGCATTTAGGAGCTATGCATTGTTTCTAATCGCAAATGTCATAATTGGCTCATATAGTAGCTTGCAGCTAAGTAATGGTGAGTTCAAGTGAATGTAATGAATTGATCAGCCCCTTCTATTCTGTCTAGCAGTAACAAGAGATGACCACAACTAACCCCATCCTGTTTGGGCGATGGCTGATGGACATTGTGCTGCTATGGTAGTGTGTGGTACTCCTGGAGGGACATCTCCCATTTTATGGGGAAAACAGTGTTGCTCCCATAATACAATGATGCTTGAAAGTTTGTGAAGCCTTTAGAATTTTTTATATTTCTGCATATATATGACCTAAAATGTGATCAGATTTTCACACAAGTCCTAAAAGTACATAAAGAGAATCCAGTTAAACAAATGAGACAAAAATATTACACATTGTCATTTCTTTATTGAGGAAAATGATCCAATATTACATATTAGTGAGTGTAACTGTTGATCAGTCCTGCACGCCGGCTTGGAGGAATTTTAGCCCATTCCCTGTACAAAACAGCTTCAATGTTGGTGCGTTTCCTCAGATTAACTGCTCGCTTCAGGTCCTTCCACAACATTTTGATTGGATTAAGGTCAGGACTTGGACTCGGCCATGCCAAAACATTAACTTTATTCTTCTTTAACCATTCTTTGGTAGAACGACTTGTGTGCTTAGGATCGTTGTCTTGCTGCATGACCCACCTTCTCCTGAGATTCAGTTCATGAACAAATGTCCTGACATTTTCCTTTAGAATTCTCTGATATAATTCAGAATTCATTGTTCCATCAATGATGGCAAGTCGTCCTGGCCCAGATGCAGCAAAACAGGCCCAAACCATGATACTACCACCACCATGTTTCACAGATGGGATAAGGTTCTTATGCTGGAATGCAGTGTTTTACTTTCTCCAAACATAACGCTTTCCTTTTAATCCAAAAAGTTCTATTTTGGTCTCATCGTTCACAACAATTCTTCCAATGCATTCTGACTTGCTCCACGTGATCTTAGCAAAACTGCAGACGAGCAGCAGTATTCTTTTTTGTGAGAGCCGTGGCTTTCTACTTGCAACCCTGACATGCACACTATTGTGTGTCCAGTGTTCTTTCTGATAGTGGGACTCATGAACATTAACATTAGCAAATGTGAGAAGAGGCCTAGTTGCTTAGAAGTGAGGCCTGGTCCTTTGTGTCCTCACCAACTATTTACACCCTTGGTCTTGGAGTGATCTCTGTTGGTCGACCACTCCTGGGGAGGGTAACAATGGTCTTGAATTTCCTCCATTTGTACACAATCTGTCTGACTGTGGATTGGTGGAGTCCAAACTCTTTAGAGATGGTTTTGTAACCTTTTCCAGCCTGATGACCATCAACAACTCTTTTTCTGAGGTCCTCAGAAATCTCCTTTGTTCATGCCATGATACACTTCCACAAATATGTGTTGTGAAGAGCAGACTGATAGATCTCTGTTCTTTAAATAAAACAGGGCGTCCACTCACACCTGATTGTCATCCCATTTTTTTTTTAAACACCTGACTTTAATTTCACCATCAAATTAACTGATAATCCTAGAGGTTCACATACTTTTGCCACTCACTAATATGTAATATTGGATCATTTTCCTTAATAAATCAATTACCAAGTATAATATTTTTGTCTCATTTGTTTAACTGGGTTCTCTTTATCTACTTTTAGGACTTGTGTGAAAATCTGATGATGTGTTTGGTCATATTTATGCAGAAATATAGAAAATTCTAAAGGGTTCATAAACTTTCGAGCACCACTGTATAATCCCTTTAAATATAGCTGTATAATAAAAAATACAGCAATATGCATTAAAAGAACTTGTAATAATGATAGACAAAAAATTACTTTTTTTTATGTTTTGAAGGATTGCATTCTACCCCCCTTCGTATGCCTCACAGTGGTTTTGGTTCACTGCCTATCATCACCTGAACCCACAAACATTTTATTTTGTACTGTTACAGTTGATCAATTATAAAGTATTGTACATATTTAGGTTGCCCTACGTTTGATGGCATAATTGTGCATAGGTTGTTTGTAAAAACCAATACAGTAAGTAAATATTTCTGAAGAATACTTGGTTTTATTTATTTATTCACTGAAGTATTTCTTCTGCTTTTATAACTCTACTTAATACTTAAAATATGCTCTATTAAAACTAATGTAGCAGACTCTGAGATTTGACCAGTAACACATATTTAATGACTACAGTTCAAATTCATACTGAAACCATCTTCACGATGATTCTTAAGATTCTGTTAGATGAAATCATGAAATATTCATAGCACCTAGGAAAAGTACATCAGTATATATGGTGTGCCATCTCTAGGACATTCATGATATGGTTGATCATAATAAAACATGTAGTCTATATAAACATTTAATACAACTTTTGGGTAGTTGGTAGTTGGTAATTCTGACCTCTGACTCCACTTGTGTGGAGTTTGCATGTCCTCCCTGAGTCTGAGTGGGTTTACTCTGGGTACACTGGTTTCCTCTTACGTTTGTAAGACATGCATGTTTAGGTTAATCTGGGTTTCTAAAGTGCCATTAGTGTGTGAATGTGGATATGAGTGTGTAAGGGTATATACCCTATGACGGATTGGTGCCTCGTCTAGGGTTTTTCCTGCCTTGTGCTCTGTGCCACCGCCTAGACACTGGCTTGCTTAAAATAAAATTTACGCTCCTTAGTTGTACTAGTGTGAGTGTATTAAATCCTACAGAATTGCTAAATGTTTAAAAGCAGTGTAAGAGCTAAATTCTAAGGTCCCTTAATTGTTGCTTAATACTGTATACAGTAGTATCTCGGTTCTTGACTACTTCGGAACTCATCAAATCCAGATCTCGATGCATTTTTACTAGAAAAATTTGACTTGGTTCTTGTTGTTTGCTCAGAACTCGATGCACTTTCTCAAACTTTTATGATGAGGCTAGCCGCATGACTCATTTCAGTCAAAACTCACAATTCAGAATTCATGATTCATGATGACACAGCAAATCTGGTTCAGATTCAGCGGTTGCTCAGAGATCTCTGCTATTTCTATTGTGTTTTCTCTATTTTTACATCTACATTACTTTATTCTTAGTGCAAATAAGTCCCCATGGGTCCTAAAAAGGTTACTTTATAGGAGCCAAGAGAAAGCAAAACAGGAATTGAGTGCTCCAGAACACAGGCTGCAGTTAGCTTAGCAGCTATGCTAGTGCCTGGAGTTTGTCAATAGAGTAAATGTTTCTTTCACTTTTCACTTTCAATCCATTACTCATTAAGTTACATGAGATTTTTCAACACTTCTTTGTTTTGTTAATGATTTTGGCCAACTGTAGATTAATTTATGTGTTTTAAACATTGACTTATTTATCATTACTTATCACAGGCTCTGCTATTATACAGCAAGGCTGCTCTACCAAACACTAATTAAACTCCTCCGTTCATTATACATTTAACTTATGATGGATTTGTCTGGACATATCCACACTGTAAATGAGGGAGCACCTGTACAATACAACTCCATTAATGCATATAATGCCTTATACAGTGTGGATTTTCTGGGAGTCTGCAATGGCTTAATTCAATTTACATTATTCCTTATGGGAAAAATTAGCTTGGTACTGGTTGTTTTTAGTTCTTGACAAGCCTTCTGGAACAAATTAATGACAAGAACTGAGATATCACTGTATAAGAAAAGTGTTATGAAATTTTTTTAATTAAATAAGCAGTTGCTAATATATAAAATATATATATGGTTGGTGGTTCATAACTTTTCATTGTTATTACCTTAAACTGAACCTGGATAAATAATAACAGCAAAGCATCTCAGTTTACCTACACTTATCTGGTTGATGTCAAAGGCGAGATTGGTGCCTATACTGGAATTGATTGTATACATGCATAGGTACACCTTAGACAGGGAACCAGTACATCTCAGGGTTCTGTAACTGCACCAAAAACTCTTCGTATTGAAAGCCCAGCACAGGTCCTTGAGAACTAACATTTCCAGCAGCTGGCTCTTAGCTCCGAGCCACAGGACCTGAACCAAACCACAAAAATTAAAATTAAATATTAAAATACAATCAGTGACACTGTGCTAGCTCAACATATTTGGTTTTCTAAAACTACAGCCCTGCTCTAGTAATTGCACTTCTGGATTTGGCTGAATAAACAAGTTCTGCTCCTAACATCCCTTTTTTGTGTAATACATACTGATGATAATATATCTAGATCAGTTATTTAGTCTCATTTACTTTCTCATTGTATGTTTTTATTTCCCAAATAAACTTTAACCTTAAAATGATGTAATGTACATTTAATTCACTCTTGCTCAGTTCCCTGAACCACATCTGTGATTTCAGTTTAACCACATGTAATGCTCAAAGTCAAGCCCTGCACAAGTTTTCCAGATGATTCCAT
Source organism: Ancistrus triradiatus (assembly GCA_025084515.1). Lineage (NCBI taxonomy): Eukaryota > Metazoa > Chordata > Actinopteri > Siluriformes > Loricariidae > Ancistrus > Ancistrus triradiatus. The sequence goes on along the minus strand of JAJAGP010004901.1, from coordinate 3,499 downwards.
CTCTTCTATTTCCTCTGGCTATGTGTTTTAAAAATGCTAACATCAGTGGGTCCAGCAATTACAGTTAATGGATCTATGCTTGCGTTTCATTATCGCTAGCCAAATGAAAAGGGTTTTGGTTTTTTTCCACATTCTGCCCCTGTACTGTTTATGCCCTGAGTGACATCTTTCATTTTCAAGTTTGGTTAATGAAGAAAAGAGTGTGGGAGGCATAATAACATTAGCATGCTTCATTATTAGGGCCTTTGCTCTTGATTAGGCCTGTCAGCAGGCCTGCACATTCCCACAAAAAACAATGGCATTTGCCAAACCAGCCTAATTAGCACAAGAGTTTAATATTTTAGGTGGTCATTCTGTTTAACTCGTGACGTCGTGCATTATGTTATGTCAATAAAAACACACTGTTATCTGAATTATGTATCTATCATACCTAATAAAAACATTTTAATGATCAATTAAAACATTTTGGTCTCAATATGATTAGTGGCTATTATTTCTTTATGTCACTTACACTGCATTAATTACAAATAAAGTGCACCCAGGTGCTTTTGTAGGATCTCCACAAAGCATAAAGAACATTGCTGTAAATAAAAACACATTATGCCAGAATTTCCTCAGCCCATACAGCAGCTTTTCATCTTCCTCAGGGGCTAGTGTCAATCTGTTTAGATTTTTTTTTTAACAACATGTGCCTTTTTAACCCTCATGGTACCCCCACACACAGCTGAATCACAGTTCAACACCAGACATGGCCCCTCTTCATCTTTCATAACGACTACCAGACCAGACAAAGACCACAACACTTTATACACAATGCAGCAATATTAGATGATAACCACAGTAAATGTCAATAGTAGCATGGCTATTTTTCATATGTTGTCACTACAGTTGACATGTGTAAATATTCAACCCCTTTAATTCACTATATTCTCAAAAAAAAAAAAAAAAGTGGACACATGATCATATCCATATGTACTTTTTGAATCATATCCAAATGCATGGACATTAATGTGGAGTTGGTGAACCATTGCCACTATAACAAGTTCCACTCTTTTGGGCCACTGATGTTGGGCACATTGACCTTGCTTGCAGTAAGTATTCCAAATATTTCAGTAGTTGAATTCAGGGTTTTGTACATGACAGTAAGATTATCTCATACCAAATTACCAAATGATTTTTATTAGGGGTGGTTGATATGGTAAATAATATTATATAACAATATTTAAAATTCATGATATTTATCACGATACGTGATCGACAGCCAAAAAGCATCGGAGCAACCATTTTAAAAAACTATTCAAATATTATCTATACTATAATATTCAAAATAATATCTGTACTTGTAAATAAATTGAGGTTTATTCAAAATGCTACTGAATTCATTCAATTAAACAGGACTTAATCTACACTCTTTAAATGAAACATGGAGCCGGTCAGTGTTCTTTAACAATGATGGATATTACGATATGATAAAATATCATCATATTGCCCACCCCTATTTCTTACTATGTGCTTTAGCACTTTGTCTTACCTTCATATGATGTAGAAGCAGAAGTGAGTCATAAAAAGCAACGCCACCCCTTTATTCCTCATCCACCAAACTTTAAGTTAGCTTTTAGTTTACTGGTATTGCTATCCTGACATCTGAAAAAAACTGTCCATAAGCTTGATTGATGATGAGGCTTGGTTTTTCACACCATACAGTGTGTCAGAACCCAACAGAAGTGTGAATTACAACTTTGTGCTGAAAATATGCATTGCACATGGAGCTCTAGGAATGGTTTTCAGGCTTGGCAACAGAAACCAAATCTGTGAGGCTCCTAACAAACACTTCTTGTGATAATGCCGCTTCCAGCTGCATTAAGTGAAAGGTGTGCTGCTGTAACACTAGGCTCGCTAATTGCTATAATGGGGAATGAAGAGTCAGAGAGGCAGTCACATCTGTGGAACATAAATAGCTAAATTAAAGTCATATCCGGAATTGGTAAATGTACGGCATGCATTTTTGTAAGACTCCACAGAAAGGAGTGGGATCAAACCTTATAGTGTGGACCGGACACAGGAAAATTAAGGTGTGTGGGAGTAGACCGGAGTGTGCGATGGAAACTTGTGGGCCAAGATCATAAAAATGAGTCTAGCACAAACCTCTGATATTGTTAATACTACATCAGCAGCAATGCTATGGGTTTTCAACATTGTACTATTCATCGAAGTCTGAAGATAAAGTGGATATGCCATACTGGTCTTATATGCTCTTACAAGACCATGATGTGTAACAGATGAGCAGCCTTACATGTATTTGTGACATTCCAGTCCATGACATCCATAAAATGCTGATAAACTACCTATCAAGATCCAGGCTCCTATGGCACATTTATGTTAAGTATCTGCAAATATGTTTACCACCCGCTCCTCCACACCCACCCACACACACACACAATGGAAATTGGATGCATCAGAAGGGGATCAGTCTGTGGCAGAGAAGCAGGGAAGATTAAGGCAGTGAGTGACAGCTCTCATCTTTACATAGTGAGTAGGCTAGACCTGGGTTTACAGGGATTACAACAAAACATAACTGTTTATTCAACCCATCTAAACCCACACCACACAACTCACCACTGTGTGTCCATCACTGCTCTTGGAAATTCTTATATCAGAAGAAACTGATATAGGCTATATGACAGCTATGTCAGGCTTTGAGCAACACTTCTTTGGTATTATATATATATATATACAGTTGGGCAAAAAAGTATTTAGTATATTGTACAAGTTCTGCGACTTGCAGATGTCTGTAATATTCATCATAGCTACACTTCAACTATGAGAGACAAAATGAGAAAAAAAATCCAGGAAATCACATTGTAGGATTTTTAAAGAATTTAATTGTAAATTATGGTGGAAAATAAGTATTTGGTCAATAAATTTGGTTCAACTCAATACTTTGTAACATAACCTTTGTTGGCGATGACAGAGGTCAAACCTTTCCTGTAAGTCTTCACGAGGTTTGCACACACTGTTGCTGGTATTTTGGCCCATTCCTCCATGCAGATCTCGTCTAGAGCAGTGATGCTTTGTGGCAACATGGACTTTCAACTCCCTCCACACATTTTCTATGGGGCTGAGGTCTGGAGACTGGCTGGGCCACTCCAGGACCTTGAAATGCTTTTTACGGAGCCACTCCTTCGTTGCCAGAGCAGTGTGTTTGGGATCATTGTCATGCTGGAAGACCCAGCCACATTAAATCTTCAATGTTCTCACTGATGGAAGGAGGTTTTGGCTTAAAATCTCACAATACATGGCCCCGTTCATTCTTCCCTTAACACGGATCAGTTGTGCTGTCCCCTCTGCAGAAAAACAGCCCCAAAGCATGAGGTTTCCACCCCCATGCTTCACAGTAGGTATGGCGAAACTCAGCATTCTTCTTCCTCCAAACACGGTGAGTTGAGTTTTTACCAAAAAGTTCTATTTTAGTTTCATCTGACCACATGATATTCTTCCA
>JAJAGP010004900.1:0-41071 GCA_025084515.1 Ancistrus triradiatus | reverse complement strand
ACTGGATGCCACAGAATGACCTCCTTGGACATCCCAAAACTAAGATCTTTGTAGCCCATGGTGGAACCAATGGTATTCAGGAGGCTATTTACCATGGAGTTCCCATTCTCGGTATACCGTTAGCTTTTGATCAGCCTGATAACCTTTCAAGGATGAAAGCAAAGGGAACAGCTAAAATTGTGGAAATTTTTGAGTTGAACCGATCCACATTTTTGGAGGCATTGAAGGAGCTGCTGCATAATCCATCTTACAGGGAGAACATGCAGAAGCTATCTCAACTGCATCATGATCAGCCCATGAAGCCCATTGATCGCGCAATATTCTGGATCGAGTATGTTATAAGGAATGGAGGTGCTGCTCACTTGCGCACACAGTCTTTCAGGATGTCCTGGATTACCTACCACTCTCTGGACGTTATACTCACACTGGTGGGAACAATGTCGATTATGTGTTGGCTAACCTTTTCCCTGTTGAGATATCTGTGTTTCAGAGTATGTAAAAAGAAAAACAAACAAGAATAAGGTTTGTCTGTCATTTAGTATCGTTCATCTGTATGTGTAAGCTATGAACAACAGTATCTACAGGCTTTATAACATTTTGTCTATTTGTTTATTATGCCGCCTCTTTTCCCGGTACATGATTGCTCTCATTGTAATGTCACAAATGAACAACACTCATCACATGAACATCAATATTTAGTCACATGAACAAATGAAGGCAATTTTGCTTGATTCATGTAGAAAATATTTGAAATGAAAATCTGATCACCCTTGTAGCTCCTACAACAGGGAAACAGCCTTGCCCCTGGATGGTCAGAATCCAGCTCAGTTTGGCAACATATGTGTACTAACTATTACATATGTATGGTCTTTCAATGCATCACCAACCAACTTCAATGCATGCCTTCCAACAATGGAATCTAAAAAACTGCTGTTTATTTTATTATTATGGCTAAATTAGCACCAACAGTTAATCTTGACCTAAATTATGCATATTCTGATTCATTTGTTGACCATCTTTTCTTATTTCGAAAAATTATTTCTAAAATATATTTTACTGTCTATTAAAGAGGCATGTTCATTGCTAGAAATAAAAAAAGTGACTTAAGATGCTACTAGTAATTATGGAATTCATTTCAATTAATTTGAAATTTTCTGAGTGTGGCCATAAGAGCATTTCATCAGAAACAACGTAAGTTTTGTTTTTCCTGCATGATTATTTGATTGTTTTTCATGGTGTGCTGACATTAAAGGTAGTACATATATTATGACTTTACATTTTTAGTCATGCAATTGTGTTGTGTACTGCATTACAGTTCTCGACAGTATGCCCAGTGTTGCTTATTTGTGTAGACTTGTTTTAGCTGTGCTGCATAGTTGCACAAGAGATTCTAATGATGAAGTAGCCTTGAAAAATGATAATTTAGGATCAGTTAATGCAATGTAGCTCTGGAACCCTGGAGTGATAATTTCTGAAAATGTGACTTTGTTTGAATATTTCAATATTTCCTTAAATGCCATTTTCAACTTGAAATGGGAGGTGTGGCAAATGCCATCACCTCACAGGTCAAGAGCTTACTCCAGGGTAGTCTGGTTTCCTCACATTCCAAAGACATGCATTAGGTAAACTGGTCAAAATTGGTCTAGTGTGATTGTGTCTGAGTAGTATTGATGTAACCTTACTCCTGTGTGTGTGTGTGTGTGTGTGTGTGTTTATATATATATATATATATATATATATATATATATATATATATATACATTTACATTTATGGACCTTGCTTTGTGCACTGGATCACAGTCATGCTGGAACAGAAAAGAGCCTTCCATATATTGTTCCCACAATGTTGGAAGCATACAGTTGTTCAATATATCTTGGTTTGCTTAAGCATAAACATTTCCCTTCCCTGGAACTAAGGGCAACCTTTCCAGACTTATCCATCAGACTGCCAGATAGAGAAGCATCATTCGTTACTCCACAGAACATATTTCCACTGCTCCAGAGTCCAGTGGTGGTGCGTTTCCACCACTCTATGTGACACTTGGCATTGTTTAGTGACGTAAGGCTGGCATGCAGCTGCACTGCCATGGAATCTCATGCCATGGTGAACATTGCTGTGAAAACTTTGGCTGATATTAATGCCAGAGGAGGTTTCTGTGGAGGTAATTACAGTATGTTGCAAAACTTGAGAACATGAAGTAGGTTACCTGATCTGAGAACTTGTTAAACAAAATCTGTATTTGTATATTTAATGTCACAACTTTCTACTTGCACTTTTTGACATGACAGCTTGTAAAATGAAAGTCTGAATCTGAATGTTTCATTTTTCACTCGCAGAAAGTATTCCCACAACTGTATTTTGAAACTTGAAAAAGTCATAAATGTGTGAACGAACGAGTTAAATACAAGTATATTTATTTGTACACAAATTCATTTTTGGCTCTACAACCACAAACTTGCGTTCTCAACCTCTTGAATGTGATAGTACAAATTAAAATCTGCCTGGCTCAACTTTTTCAACATTTCTCTCAGTAGGCTTGTTGCAAAAGTGATTTGTGCACTTGTACTTGAAGGATCAGAACTGGACAGTGATGTCTAATCAAAGGAGTCTACTTTTGTGGTAGGTAATGAAACAACGAACTCAGACTGTAAGTTTCTTCCTATTTTGGTAATGTTTATGCTATTGTAAAAATCCTTAACATTAACAGATTAACTAATGATTTAATTTTTCTAACGTTGTTACTTTATAGCTAGATTTGATGGTACATGGTGCCGGTGTGCTCACTAGAGAGATGGCTAGCTAACAATAATTATTTTCACATTCAGCATTAGGGAAAAGTCTAAAATGCTTAACATGAAAAAAGCTTGATGTGGTTTAATGTACTAAATCAATGACCTAGGAACACCAAACCCCTCTCAATTGAAACTGGTCATAGGTAATCTCTACTGCTGAAATGATGAACCTGTGATCCAAAAGGAAAGTACTCATTTTTACATTAAGCCAACAGCCAACTAATATTAATTCATTAGTACCACATGGGCCGTAGGTCATTATTTTGGTACATTAACCACGTTAAGCTTTTTTCATGTTAAGCGCTTTACACTCTCACCTAATGCTAAATGTCAAAATAATTATTGTTAGCTAGTGTTGGATAGCTACCTATCTTGCTAGCAAGCACGCAGGCACCATCTACCAATCTAGTAACAACGTTAGAAAAATTAAATCATAAGTTTATGTTAATGTTAAACTTGTTTACATTAGCATAAACCTTACCAAAATAGGAAGAAACTTACCGTCTGAGTTTTTCGTTCCAAAATCAAACAGAAGGCTTCTATTCTTTCCTCATTTTTGCATGCAAAAGTAGGCTCCTTTGATCAGACATCCCCATTGTCCAGTTCTAATCCTGTACAAGTACACAAACTAGTTTTGCAACAAGATTACTAAGAGAAATGATACAAAAGTTGAGCCAGGCAGATTTTAAGTTGTGCTACCATGTTCAAGAGGTTGAGAACTGAAATTTGTGGTTGTAGAGCCAAAAATGAGTTTGTGAACAAATCAATATACAGGGGGTCCTCGACTTACGATGTTCATCCGTTCCCAAGTTGCGTCGTAAACCGATTTTTCGGTGTAAGTCGGAACATACGTACATACTGTACGTAAATAACATACTGTAAGCACTTATCCTATCCTAACACAGTAATTATCAAAAAACGAGCCGCGTAACCGTGTATTCTTCCGCCGCGCACACCAAACACGAAGTTCGCGTTATGACGTTTACAACGCAAAACCACTTAAGTCAAAACAAGACTTTATACAGTAAATGGGAGATGTGTCGTAACCACGAAACGTCATAACTCGAGACCGTCGTAACCCAAGGACTACCTGTACTTGTATTTAACTTGATATTCGCTCACACATTCATGACTTTTTCAAGTTTCAAAATACAGTTGTGGGAAAATTTTCTTCGAGTGAACATTTAAACATTCATGTTTTTTATTTTACAAGCTCTCATGTCAAAAATACAAGGACAAATTTTAGTTTACAAGTTGTGACATTAAATATACAAATACAGATTTTGTTTTACAGGTTCTTAGATCAGGTACTTCATGTTCTCAAGTTCTGCAACATAATTCACTCCACAGTATGAAACTCTGCAGTTATTGAGTCAGCAGAACTTTGGCAACTTACTGACTATGGTTTGCCACTTTGTGGTTCCTAAACACTTCCACTTTTTCAGTGATACCACTCACGGTTGATTGTGGAAAAAAAATCAATTGTTGCAATGGTGGCATCCTATTACAGTACCACACTCATATTTAGTGAGCTCTTCAGAACGACCCATACTTTCACAAAAGTTTTTAAAGGCAGACTGCATGGCTAGGTACTCGATTTTACCTGTGGCAATGGGACTGAATGAAATGCCTGGATCCGGAGATTAAAATCAGAAAAAATTGGTACAGTATGGAAAATGCATATAAAAACACTATTTATCGCATTTACTTTAACATTTATTTCATTGCAGACAGTATGAACCTGAGATGTATCATGTTTTGTCTGGTCAACTTCATTTAATTTGTTAATAAATATCCATTCTTGCATTTCAGGCCTGCAGCACACTCCAAAAAAAGTAATTTCTTCATTTTGTCATATTTACCATGAACATGCATGCCAGAGGTATTTGTAGAGGGATATATATGTAAATCCCTTCCAATCTTTCATTGTGGTACATTGTTTTTAAACATTTCAATAATTTTCTCACGCATTTGTTGACAAACTGGAGATTCTGTGGCCATCTTTGCTCATCAAAGACTCAGGCTTTTCTGGATAATGCTTTTGCACCAAATGAAGATTATAATCACCTAATGACATTATCTGTTTGAAATCACATCCTTATTTAAGTCAAGTCAAGTCAGATTTATTTATATAGCGCTTTTTACAATGGAGCATTGTCTCAAAGCAACTTTACAAGTTTAGATTATCTCCTAATAACTACGTCCAATCCCAAATTGAGCAAGCCTAGGGCGACAGTGGCAAGGAAAAACCCCCTATTTAGTTTTTTCACCTGTTACTAGCTCTAAATTGGCCCCGTCCCAACTTTTTTTTGGAGTGTGTTGCAGGCCTGAAATGCAGGACTGGATGTTTATTAACAAATGAAAAGAAGTTGACCAGACATACAATATCTCAGGTTCATACTGTCTGCAATGAAATAAAAGTCCAAGGAAATGTAAGAAACACCCTGTTTTCATATGCGTTCTCCATACTGTCCCAACCTTTTCTGATTTGGAGTTGTATTTGTTTATTTATGAATTGATTCATTCATTCTCCCCATTGAAGCCTAAGTTTTTTTTCCCAGGGAAATCGGTAGCCAGTCCACGCGAGGAACTCGCGCGGGATTTTGCGAGGCCACGTTCAGGCTACGGCAGGCTGCTGTTGGGATCTTGTGTTGCACAGCGGCTGGATAGAGCAGGTGCTCTCTGGCTCCCTGCCTGCCTGCCTGCCTGCCTACTGCGCTATTGCTAAGCGACCGGTGTGATCAGTGACCCGGTTCAGGCGCCACCGAGACTCCCATTGACTCTCTGACCTGCCTCTGTTCAGCATCAGCTCAGCATTACCAGTATCCGCACACACCGTGCGCTGTGTCACAGTTACCGGTAGCGAGACTGAAGATGCCTGGTCCAGGAAATGTGGTGATGCTGGTGTTGTGTGTGCTGGTGCTGCACACAGTCTCTGCTCTGATCGGTAAGACTGCTTTATTATCTAATACTCTTCGTGGTCCTGTTCGGTGTCCTGTGTCCGCTCGTCTTCTGCATTTGTGGGGAACAGATTAATTAATGCCGACGGTGTTTGCGCCGGATGTGTGCAGTACTTGCCTCATTATGTCCGAGGCACCACGCTGTCTGAAATTCAGTTAAATCCCTGGTTAATGGACTCCTCGAACAGACTGAAGGAGAAATGGTGTATACGGAGCGAAGAGGTCTTAAGGACAAAATGTTCTCAAATCGTACACAGGTTCATATTAAATTAATCGAATCCGTTTTTCTACATCCTGTTTCCATTCCGAGGCCGTGCTCTATTCGCACATCATACTGATTTCGGACATAATTTCCAGACATGAGTGCATTAACCCGTTAATGATGTTACACAGAGACGAGCGATTGTGCACCGGCCTTCTGCAGCACCGAAAATAGCAGCAGCTTGTTCTGCTGCGTGGCGCTATTTATAGAGGCGCTGCAGCAGTTATAAAGTCCTGTTGGTGGTCCCCTGAAAGCATCCACAGAGTATTACGATTAAGGGTTTGTTAGCTAAACTGTTCGTAACAACAGCGAGCTCGAATAGTGAATGCGTGGTCATCAGGAGGCATCTGGTGAGAAACCTGAGGAATGTGTTCAGGTCGCCCCATTAAACAGTTCTAAAAGCGGAGCCTTCTCCCCTCATACCCACAAGACCGCTTTTCAGGTCAGCAGCGAAGCAGCCTGCACAAGCGATGGTGAAAATGGCCGCACAGTGTAAATTACACCAGTGTAGCCGGCATCCCTGAGAGACTGGCTGAATTTCAGCCCTTCTGTTTTACAAGACTGCAGATAATTAGGTCTATATAACAGAACCGTTTGCTCATATATTTCCGTGATGGCTACACAGGTGCAGGTGGCTTAGTGTTGGATTCGTTTACAGACAAAATGCCATCCTTCCAAGAAATTTTCCATGGCATCAGGTTGCAACGTGTGAACAGATTATTCGCACCTACCCTGACACAACCTTTCCTCCATTCTCTCACACACAATAGTGCTCAGATGCATTGACCTATTTAGGCTTTGCTACCCTGACAGCAACAGTGTCTCAGCATTAGGTTTCTTCCATGGCTGTTCCTGCGTGTATCCAGTCCACTCCAGCGTTATTGGCATCCTTGTTAGAGATGGTTAATGCAAGGGTGTACAAATGTCTTTGTGATTCATTCACATATCCTCACACTGAAACCATGATCTAAATTGGACTTTTAATTGAAAGACTGTTTGCTCCCCTAAAAATCTTAACTGATAATCTTAATGTGAAAATTGCTATTTTATTTGATTTTATTTTACTCTTCAGCTGTCATTCTTCACTCCCTCTTTCACTAGGGTATAAATAAGAGGTGATCGAGAACCTCAGCTCTTTTGTACAATGGGGAAAAAAGTGTGTTGACCTTCACAGAGCAGCAACTGTTATATTCCTGAAAACACCAATTTCCACAGTTAGAACACTAATTAAAAAGCACAATCAATTGGAAAAAAGATACAAATGTATTTTGCCCCCAGGTACAGTGAGAAGGATGTGAGACAAAAAAATCTCCAAAGGTCACAAAATCTGCAGTTAGATCAAAATTCATGCCAACCAGACATGTCTGCAATTTTTGGTAGCAATCTCAAGGTGAGTTTGGTGAAAAAAGTGATGGTAATGCAGAAAAGAACCGACTTCCCGCTATTGAAGTTGAGGATCTGTGATGTATTTGGGTTGTGTGTGTGTTTAGCAATTATGACCAGTGTTTTAACTATATTTATATAGTTTTTGACAAAGGGTTTTGTGTGTTTTCAATTGAAACTTTGACTTCTCATATTTTAGTAGAAGAGTAAATTAATTAACCACGGTCTTTATTATTTTTATTATGTTTGTTTACTGTTTGTTTATTTATTTAACATTGCATCAGCATCAATGGCTATACACAACAGGAACAAGGTTACATCAATACTAGGCAGACGCATTCACACTGTGCCAATTTAGAGAAACCAATTAACATAGTACATGTTACTGGAATGTGGGAGATAACCAGAGTACCTGGAGTAAACCCACACAGACATGGGGAGGACATACAAACTCCACACAGATGGAGTCCAAGGTCTGGATTGAATCGGGGATCTCTGGAGCTGTGAATCAATCATGATAACCAGTTGCTTCGCCATGCTGCCTCCTTATATTTTCTAAAGCCATTATTCTGGAGCTGACTATATTGGACCTTTTTAGCATTACAAACCATAGAATAACCTGGGGTACTACCTCTTCGCAGTCATTTCACACGTATCTCACTGATACATTTTTATGTATGTAAACTTAAGAGTTGGTAAAGCAAAATATGTTTACCAATCAGTACATTTTATGTGACTCAACTATTAAAAATGTTTCACAGAATATGTTTTAATAAATGTATTTCTAATTAAGAAAAATATGAAGTTAATGTATATGTGGTAATATATGTGGTAATATTTCATTTATTTAACAATGATGTTAGGAGAAATAAATTCAATTTCTGATTTTTTTATAGGGAAGCATGGTGATGCTGCAGTTAGTATGGTTAGCTCAGAGCTCCAGCCACACCAGGTTCATTCCTTTTGTTTTACTGCCTTTTTGGAGTTGGTCGCATTTCCCGAGTACTCATTTCTCTTACATCACAAACCATGTGTATATGGTGGAATAGATCAACTAAGTTGCCCCTAGGTGTGAGTATGAATGTGTGAATGTGCAACTCCTTATTTTGGAGTGTCTACTGACTGAATCTGATTGACCTAATGATGTTAGTTTTTCTTTAAAACTTCTTTCACTCAAAGTTAAGATAGATTAAAAACAAACATATGTAACTGGTTAGTAGTTATGTTCCGTTTGGTATATTGTCATTCAAAAGGCAAAATATGTCAATTGTCACTTTAGTACAACCTGTGACATTGTGCTATTCATTGTGCTTACCTTGCATGTTTAAGGTCGTAGTAACTTCAGGCTCCTGCAGATGGCATTGCATGAGCTATAAATACCTGTGGGGTGTGCAAAGGGATTCATAGATTAAGAAGAAGTGGAACAGTGCAGTGAATATCTCCTTTGATGTGTGGATAATGGGTCACAAAGCAGATGCTAATGATTGGCAAAAAGGAGTGATTGCATTTGGGCATATCAAAGGCCATAGTGTGAAGGAAGTTGCTGTGTATCGAAGTGTACAGTCATACAGGTCTATCAGTAGTGGCAAAAATCCCAGTCTAAAGGAAGTTCTTGTCAGAATTGTAGCCCAGGCATGAATTGCTTATAGAAGTCAGTTCAGATCCTTTACAACCAATTAATGAAAGAATACTCCACAGGGAACTGCATTACTTGAGCATATGGAGCAGAGTAGCACACAAGATGGCTTTGCTCACTTCTTCTGACAAAGTTGCCCAGAAACCTGTCCAGTCCATGCCAAATTGAATCACAGCTGTTATTTGTGCTCATGGAAGTATTACACACAATTAGGTATGTTTCAGTCACAGGAGACTTATTATTTATTTCTTTTTTGCCCGGTGAGCTTATATTTCCAGTTCGGTTTTGTGTGCTTAATACTGTTTCACAAACATTTCTTTGTAACCCATTAATGATAAATTGGTTGTTCTGCTTATTCTTTCAGCATAGTACAAATGATGCGTAGTTGACAGTGGTGCTTGAGAGCTTGTGAACCATTTAGAATGTTCTATATTTCTGCATAAATTTAACCTAAAACTTTGTCAGATTTTCACACAGGTAAAAAAATATTGCACTTGGCCATTTATTTATTGAGGAAAACGATCCAATATTACATATCAGTGAGTGACAAAACTATGTTAACCTTTGCTTTCCATATCAGCTAGGGCTGCAACTAACGATTATTTTAATAATCGATTAATCGGTCTTTATTCTTTATTCAGAAATATAACATTGAATAGCAGAGCAAATAAGTGATAATTGAATAATAATAAATTAAATGTATTTAATAAATTAAAATAACAAATTAAATAATAGTGTGTATACTTGTATTTTTTCTGTTTCTTCCTTCTTGGTGCCGTAACAAGATAATTTCCCCCTGTGGGATAATAAAAGGATATCTTATCTTCTCTTAATAAAGAAGCATAAATGCATCTCTGATGCAAACACTACATACAAACTCATTCACGCTCTTTCTTTAGGAACTTTGCATTGCAATGCAAAAATGTTAGCATGTCAACATGCTCCTGGCTAAAGCTGGCTCTTTTTTTTAGAGACTATATTTCCCGCCGCAGAGAACACACGCTCAGACAGTGTTGCATGTTAGCACATTGTTTTTAGTTGTGTGAAGACTAAAGCCAAAAACCCTTCTTCTCTGCGTCGGTCATGTTTCATTTGTAGAATTTATTTCATTCTTAATTTATGGTTGGCAACTTCTTCAACCACCAATCAGGGAACACTTTTCCTCCAGGTGTGTTCGCATGTGTGTGCTGGCTGTGGTGTAAGCACGCATAATATATATATATATTATATATATATATATATATATATATATATATATATATATATATATATACACACACTTTTTTATTTTTTTATTTACATAATGTTTAATAATTTTACGCATTTTCAGAAAATGAATTGTGAAAGCTTTCACAGATCTGAAAATGCCTAAAAGTCATAAATATTATATAAATAAATGCTTTTTATACTACATTTTATCTGTGAACGCTTTCATAAATCAGATTATGCCTAAAAATAATAAATAACATCATAATAAATATTTAATAGACAAATTTATATATGTGAAAGTTTTAACAAATCAGATTATGCCTAAAAGTAATAAATAATATCATTACAACCATTTATAAGACATAGTTATATCTGTGAAAGCTTTCACAAATCAGAAAATGCCTGCACATAATACATAGTATGTAAATAACTGCCTATTAGACAAAATGATATCTGTGATAGTTTTCAGAACTGATTTAGGGTAACTTTAACCTGTGCTGATTCCCTATATTATCAGTTTTTGAAGTTATATGGCTGCTTGGACGTTTTTATGGCGAGTTCAATTAAAGGCTTAATTATTTCGCATGTTATCATTTCCGTCCTCACGGTTTATACGAGCCATGTACAGACAGAATTAAGACTGTGAAAAGTTTCACAAATCACCCTGGTCAGTTACTGCAGGAGTCAGTAATCTAATGGTCACCTTTAGAAGTTATAAGCTTTTGAAAATAAAGCCCTAAAATGTATTTCCGAATGATTTCGGCTTAGATGATGACGTCACCTGAATTCGCAAAGACGAGCCAAATGTAGCATTAATCACAGTGTAAGGTGATTTCATCACCGAATGCAAGACGAAAAAAGCTCAGAATCGCAACCGCATGCCAACTTTACTGCAGTACCCGCTCTTTTTTTATAGTTGCAAAGTCTTTTTTCTTTACAGGTCACTGCTCATTCTGACAGCATAAGGCTCCGCTCACAGCACACACACACTGCTCTGTCACTGACGTAGCTACTACACCCGCGAGTTTGTATCAGTTTGGCGCGTTATTGGCCAATGAGACTGTGATTGGAATCCGGGACTGGAGCTGGGACAAATCAAAATTGCCCATAAATCGTGATGTCCCGGACAATACGGGACGGTTGGCAACCCTATTCTTAAAGCTAACTTACTTTGAATGTTCCGCCTCCGCGCCGGCTCCGCCTCGCTCCGTTCAATCGCTCGTATTTTTTCCCGCGCTGACGAAGTGCCGCAAGTAACGGAAGCGGATATGACAAGGGGAGGGACATATAAATTATGCGACACAACGAATCCATAATGAAATTCATTGTCGACACTTTTAATAATTGATTATTATCGATTTTATCGATTCGTTGTTGCAGCCCTAATATCAGCATGACCCTGATGTGCAGCAATCACTGCAACTAAACATTTCCAAGTAACTGTTGATCAGTTCTGCACATTGGCTTGAAAGAATTTCTGCCCATCCTACTGTACAGAACAGTTTCAGCTCAGGGATGTTGGTGGCTTCACTCACGTGAACTGTTCACTTTAGGTCCTTCCACAACATTTCTGTTGCATCTGTTGACTTTAGTTTACAACAAACATATTGAACCTTTTTAAGTAGTACAACTTGTGTAGCACTTGCTTATCATTATTTATCATGGTATCCTTTCCATACCTCCACTATGATACACTATAGACCAGCTCTACCAAACACTTGTTAAACTCCTCAGTTCATGATACATTTAACTTATGATGGATTTGTTAGAACATATCCCCTTCATAAATCAGGGAGCACCTGTACAATACAGCTCTATTAATACATTTGTCGTATACCATGTGGTTCTTATTCTGGAATGCAATATTTTCTTTTTTACACTAAAAAGTTATATTTTACTTGTATATTATATTACTCACCCATCCATAAGACATTTTTCCAATATCTTACTATCCTTTCCACTATCCTGTACAGTGAGCTTTTTAGAAAACTGCAGACAGGCAGCAGCTGTCTTTTTGCAGAGCAGTGGCTTCCTCCTTGCAACTCTGCCATGAACACAATTGTCGTTCAGTTTTATCCTGATGGTGAACATTAACCAGTGTGACTAACAGTGGGTTTTAGGTGCTTATAAGTTACCCTGGGTTCATTTGTGGGTTTTCATACTACTACACATGGTGCTCTTGAAAAGCTCTTTATTGGTTGACCACTCCTTGGGAAGGTAACAGTGGTCATGAATTTCCTCCATTTGTATATTGTGTACAAATGGAGGAAATTCAAGGCCAACATTATACTCCCAAGGAGTGAATGAGTCTGAATGTGGATTTTTATGATTTTGGGATCTTTTTCCATCCTGATGAGTATCACAAGTTTTTTTATCAG
The DNA here is from genome assembly GCA_025084515.1 of Ancistrus triradiatus. Lineage (NCBI taxonomy): Eukaryota > Metazoa > Chordata > Actinopteri > Siluriformes > Loricariidae > Ancistrus > Ancistrus triradiatus. The sequence goes on along the minus strand of JAJAGP010004900.1, from coordinate 28,450 downwards.
ATTGTCCTCACAAATCTGATACACTTCCACAAATGTGTTGGGAAAGTCCTGACTGTGATAGATCCCTCTTTCTGGAACAGGGTGCCTACTCACACATGATTGTTAGTCACTGATTGAAACAACTTCCACTCTATTTCACTTTCAATTAAATTTGGCCTAATCGTAGATGTTTCAAATACTTTTGCCACTCCAAGGCTTGATGTAATTATTGGCTTGTTTTCCTAAAACAATAAATTATCAAGTATATATTGTTTTAATTGTTTTTAATCTTTTAGGATTTATGATGATGAAATCTGAATCTGTGATGTTTTAAGGTCATGTTATGCATAAATATAAAAATCTAAGGGATTAAAAAACAAATTTACCAGTTGCATAGATTCGTGTAGTTTCACTTGGGCATGAATTTGAATGCCTTTTAGAGCCACAGTCTACATGTCCTTCCTCTGAGTATCTTCTTGCTCAATCAACAAGCAGTTCTCAGATCGTGGAAGATTGTTTCTTGCTGGTTTCTCACCAGGAATGCATTAACTGCTGCTGATTCGATTCCTGATTCTGGTTTTGCTGCACAATGAAATCTAACAGAAGAGACCTTTTCTTTTTTTTGTACCTGTCAAATTATGTTTAATCAACAGTAGTCATTCTATTAGTATGGAGCATTATAAGTATAGTTAAACAAGGAGTGGTGGATGTGTGTGGAGACTTGTGTGGTTCTTATTCTCCCACGATGACATAATTCTACCTGTTGGGGGTTGCTGTAGCAAGCTTCTGAACCAGGAGTTCAGCTCAAATAGCACGTCCACATAAGAGTGTTACATATATCAACAAAGTGTAACTTTGTGGATGACGCTTTTGGTTTAAGGTCATCATGCATAATGTCAGGGCGGAATATTGGAAGGCCCTGATTTAGCTGGTAAATTTGTTTTTTCCTCTTTAAATTATTGTCCTTGTTTTTTAATGAATTCATATGTTTAATTTATTTTGTTTGAATCTATTGTATTCTTCATATCGTAACTCGCTATTGTCATAAGAATTATATATTAAATCCTTTATTTGTGGTGCTTTTCTTCACTACAATAAGAAAGATGAATATAACTTTCTCCTGCATTGTCTCCCACTTCTCACCCTTCGTCCTCCTCAGTATACGTTGCACTCCAGAAACCATGGTGATTGTTAATGGTACTGTAACGTCACGGGTCTAGTGGTGGAACATGTTATAGCTGTGCAATGGCACACACATCTCAACCAACAAAGCTTTTGGACTGAGCAATAATAGTATACTTGCCACGATGCATGTTACTGCAGAGCATTCTAGGGCTTTCAAATCTGCAGTGATCTGCACCAGAATCCATCATCTACCTGGATATGTGCCCAGGAGTCCATTCTTACATGTACTGCTTATTAACCGACCATAGGACAGGGTGATGTATGTGACATGTTTTATTTACTTAACATCACATCAGCATCAATGGCGATTCGTGACAAAAGCAACGTGATAACGAAACTAGTCAAACACTTACACTGGGGGACTTTAGAGTGAACAGTTAACCTAATGTATGACTTCAGAATGTGGGAAAAAACAGAATACCCAGAGAAAACCCAAGCAAACATGGGAAGGACACACAGGCCATGGTCAGGGTAGAATCAGGGATCTCTCTGCAGCAACTGTGCTAACTGCTTGTGCCACTGTGCTGCCCACCAAACTTACTCTTTGTTCATTTGATTTATTGTCCATTGTCCAAACTGTGGATTAGTGCTCTCAAATCTTAAGTCACATGAAACTGTATCAGTATGTATGATGAGATGTGTTAATACTATGGATGCATTCGGGTGACCCAGCAGTCTAATTTTCTATCTCACCACCACAGAGACTCAGGATTTTAATCCTAGCAGTGTCTTCTGGCCGGGTTAAGGAAACACATACATTCATGATGAGGGAGGCGATACCAGTCAGGGATCATCCCTTGGTACTGCAACACTGACCCCCACTGACCACACTTATGCCTGAGTTCTCCAGGGATAGGTGCAAACATGCATATATATATATATATATATATATATATATATATATATATACACACATACACACATATATACTGCTCAAAAAATAAAGGGAACACTCAAATAACACATCCTAGATCTGAATGAGTGAAATATTCTCATTGAGTACTTTGTCCTGTACAAAGTTGAAGTTGCTGACAACAAAATCACACACAAATCATCAATGGAAATCCAATTTATTAACCAATGGAGGCCTGGATTTGGAGTCACACACAAAATTAAAGTGGAAAAACACACACATGCTGATCCAACTTTGATGGTAATGTCTTTTGTTTAAACAAGTCAAAATGAGGCTCACAGTATTGTGTGGTGGCCTCCACTGCCTGTTATGACCTCCCTACAAACGGCTGGGCAGCTCTGATGAGGTGGCAGATGTCTACTTAGGGATCTCCTCCCAGACCTGGACTAAAAATCCCCGCACTCCTGGACCGTCGTGGTGCAACGTGAAGTTGTGGCTGGAGGCGAGACATGAATTCCAGATGTCTCAATCGTATTCAGGTCCTGTGGAAACGGGTGGGCCAGTTCCTAGCTTTCAATGCCTTCATCTCGCAGGAAACTGCTGACACACTCCAGCCAAGTGAGGTCTAGCATTTGTCCCTGCATTGGAGGAACCCAGGGCCACCGCACCATCTATGTCCTCACAGGGGTCTGAGGATCTCATCTCGGAACCTATGGCAAGTCAGGCTACGTCTGGCGAGCACATAGAGGGCGTGCGGCCCTCCAAAGAAATGCCACCCCACCCCATTACTGACCCACTGCCAAACCGGTCATGCTAAGGATGTTGCATGCAAGAGATCGCTCTCCACGGCTCTCCCGACTCTGTCCCGTCTGTCACACGTGCTCAGTGTGAACCTGCTTTCATTCAATCTGTGAAGAGCACAGGGCTCCAGTGGCGAATTTGCCAATCCTGGTGTTCTCTGGCTAATGCCAAGCGTCCCTGACAGTGTTGGGCTTGAGCACAACCCCCATCTGTGGACGTCGGGCCCTCTACCATCCTCATGGAGTCGATTTCTAACCGTTTGTGTAGACACCTGCCATTTTGTGGCCTGCTTGAGGTCATTTTGCAGGGCTCTGGCAGTGCTCCTCCTGTTTCCTCCTTGCACAAAAGGCGGAGGTAGCGGTCCTGCTGCTGGGTTGTTGCCCTCCTACGGCTCCTCTACGTCTCCTGGTGTAGTGGGGCCTGTCTCCTGGAGCACCTCCATCTCATGCTACCACAAGTGTGAAAGCACCACCAACATTCAAGAAGTGCCAAAACATCAGACACAAATGCATAGGTACTGAGAAGTGGTCTGTGGTTCCCACCTGTAGAAACCACTCCTTTATTTAGTTTGTCTTGCTATTGCCAATAATTTCCACCTGTAGTCTGGACAGTTTGATTTTAATACGAAGTTTGATTTTACTTGGAGTTATAATAATTGTGGTTTGGTTTAAGTGTTCCCTTTCTTTTTTTAGCAGTATATGTCTATGTGTGTGTGTGTGTGTGTTGTGTATGTATTGTAATATGTATATGTACATATAAGATAATATATATATATATATCTATAATATATATTATTATATATAGATATTTATATATAATAAACAAACCACTTTGGTGTTGTCAGTGGACTACCATTAACAAAAGTGGTTTCACCAGGAAGGGCAGAAATGGTCAGGTACAACTTCCATGTTTCAATAATGCATATTTTAACATGTAGTATGTGGAACAGTAATTGAGGTCATCAGTCACATGAGTGACATAAAGTCATGCCACTGTGGTTCTTCAGTGCAAATTTTTTTACCCATATTTCAGTAGGTTTAAAGCAAAATTACGGAGCACACGGCTATGCTGCTGCCATGATATTAAGCTACTCCATTTAAGTAGCTGATTATTTTACTACTATGGATATAGGTTTAAAATTGTATGAATTAAAACAGGTGTTGACCAACCACTTAATATGGCTGGAATGTCTAAAATAGCTTTCTGTTTTTTTAAGGAGAGATTGGCATGACTTTGGCATGCATCATCCATCCATTCATTTTTGTGCTTTTGCCCATCCAGGGGCGGATCCCCGTGGCGGGATTACTCTGGTTGCACAGGGCCACATGGCAGGACTCAACCCTGATGGGACCAATATCCATCTCAGGCTACACCACCTCCCACCAGGACACTTTAGGGTCACTCACTGCTTGAATGTGGGAGAAGCCCCGACTACCCAGAGGAAACCCAAGCAGATACTGGCGAACAAACAAAGGTGGACTATGTAACTGAAGCAGGGACCAGCATACAGTGGTGCTTTTGAAACGTTTTTGTGAACTCTTTAGAATTTCTATATTTCTGCATAAATATGACCTAAACATCATCAAGTTTTCACACACGTCCTAAAAGGTGTAGTAAAGAGAACCCAGTTAAACAAATTAAGACAAACATATTATACTTGGTCATTTATTTTTTTGAGGAAATGATCCATATTTAATATTAGTAAGTGGCAAAGTATTTTGAACCTCTAGGAATTAGCAGTTTATTTGAAGGTGAATTAAGTCCCGGTGGTTTTCAATCATGGGATGATATCAGGTGTGAGTGGGCACCCTTTTTATTTAAAGACAGGGATCTATCAAAGTCCGCTCTTCAACAACACATGTTTTTGTGGAAGTGTATCATGCCACTAACAAAGGAGATTCTCTGAGGACCTCAGAAAAGAAGTTGTTGATGCTCTCATGCTGGAAAGGTCTCAAAACCATCTCTAAGAGTTTTGGACTCCACCAATCCACAGTCAGCAGACAGATTGTGGTACAAGGAGGGAAATTCAAGACTATTGTTTCCCTCCCCAGGAGTGGTCATCCAATTAAAAGATCACTCTAAGAGCAAGGCGTGTAATATCTGGCGGTCACAAAGGACCCCAGGGGTAACTTCTATGCAACTGAAGGGCCCCCTCCATTGGCTAATATTTAAATGTTCATGAGTCCGCCATCATTATCTCATAGAATTTTAAAATTCTATCCTTCCAAAAAATAATAAAGAAGAAATAAGTTAATGTTTTGGGAATGGCCAAGTCCAAATTCCTGACTTAATCCAATGGAAATGTTGTGGAAGGACCTGAAGTGAGCAGCTAATGTGAGGAAACCCACCAACATCCCAGAGCTGAAGCTGTTCTGTACAGAGGAATGGGCTAAAATTCCTCCAAGCCGGTGTGCAGGACTGATCAACAGTTACAGGAAACGTTTAGTTGCAGTTATTGCTGCACAGGGGGTCACACCAGATACTGAAAGCAAAGGTTCACATACTGTTGCCACTCACTAATATGTAATATTGGATAATTTTTGTGTGAAAATCTGATGATGTAGGTCATATTTATGCAGAAATAAAAAAAACTTCTAAAGGGTTTTAAGCACCACTGTACATTCCCACTTTCTCCCCTGGTAAACTTTCACATGTCACATTATCAATACAATAAAATGTGTGTAGTTTCTTTATTCGCTGTCCAGAGGCTGGAGGCGCTACCAGGAGACAGGCCAGTACACCAGGACACAGAACAAAGTATTCAATGAGAATATTTCATTCATTCAGATCTAGGATGTGTTATTTGAGTGTTCCCTTTATTTTTTTGAGCAGTGTAGTTTAGCCTGCACATGGTGGTAAAAACATTGATGTCAGTGTCTTGGCTGTCAGCTATGACATCTTGTAAATCATAAAAGAAATGTATCCTAAAAGAAAATTGTCGTCTCTAAGTATACAAAGTATGGTTACATAATTATAACATAGTCCTAGTAAATAATACTGAGACCACTGTAACGTTGTAGTCTGATTATTATTTATTTCCTTGATATTCCATTTTTATATAAAGTATGTTTTAGTTCTGTGCATATGTGTCCCATCATGTATGCAGTTCTGAACTGTTCAAGTCATTGAATTGCATTTAGAGGCTACTTTTGTTTTCAGAGCCATCAATCAATACTTCAGACCACCTGACCCTACCCACAGATTCCCACAACCCATCAATCACACTGCAGTGTAACCTTACTGCCTCCTCCCAGTACACCCACCTTGTGAGCTACTGGATGAAGAATGGAGAGGAGATTCCAGAAACTCGGGCAGACAAGAAGGACATCGAGTACATGTATGCACCTCATTTAATCTTTATGTATCATGAGCAGATTGTCTATTTAATGTGTTATTATATTTGCTTCAAATAATCATGTTTACACTGTTCTGCATAAATTAATTCCATGTTTTGTAGTAACAGAACATTACAATAGGAAACTACACCGACAGTCAGCCGTAACATTAAAACCACTGATTGGTGAAGTGAGTAACATTGGCAGTGTGATGCTCTGAGCAATGTTCACCTAGAAAACGTTGGGTCCTGGCATTCATGAGGATGTTACTTTGACACGTACCACTTATCTAAACATTGTGGCAGACCAAGTACATCTTGCCATGGTGACATTATTATAAAACACTACAAAAATGGTTGAATTGGCCCTGTTTTATGTGTGTGCATATAATGGGCCGACATGGGTTTTCAAGATCAGCGGCTGATTCTCTATATCCAGCTACCACACATTTTGTAGAGTAATCACATCCACTGGAATGCTATTATTAGTGCTCCAACATCTACATACATGTTGTAATGTCCTCAAATGCAAATTAGTACAAGCAATGCCACCCTATGTGATCAATTAATTGTATTTACACAGGATCTCTAAACCAAGAGCAGATGATGCAGGGGAGTACATGTGTGTGTACAACTTTGGAAACGGTTCTCCTGCCAATGCCACCATTGAGGTGAAAGGTAGGATTTTTCCAAGTTGAAAATATTCTATATAACCATCCTTAGATCTCTTGTATTCACCAGTTCACGTAGTGCCATATGATAAAGGTCATCAGTGCCAGGTCAAACGATGTGTTTGTATAGAGCTTTATGAAACACAGCTGTGTAAGTGAATTTCTTGGCAGCCCATTTAAATGATAGAAATGACTGAATCTGAGGTTGACAGGTGTTCTTTAAAACAAAGCCCTTAAGCCTGAAAATAATTCTATGCAGAAGACTTAAAGCAAGCAAAATTGTGGTCAATGTGTGATTTATTTGATAATGTCATTGGATATGGATATATCATATGAATAGTCATAGGAATGATGTCATATGGATAGATAGAGTCACAGGTGCTCGAGTAGGGTTGCTGTTGCCTTACCCGGGGATGTTCCCTTAACTGGCCTCCCGTACCAGGTCGGAGGGCACTGCCAGGACTTTGAAGGTCCCTTTGTAGGTGGGCTAGTATTGCTTACCTTTCAATGTTCCTGTTGTATTAAAAGTGCGTTTGGACTTAATCCAGTGAAATAGTGCTGGCTTACAGTGATTCAGTTTTAAAACCTGACCATGTTTAGTTAAAAATTGGCTTGATGTTAGGGTAAATGGCAGCATATGAGGATGATATGTTAGTGGTTAGTGTTCAAATGGTGTGGTATTTTACTGTAAATACTCCTTCAATATTAGACTGGCACAAACAACTCAAACACATACTTGTGCACATAGCACACTGCATAACTGTCGGAGCAGCCTTCATTAAGTTATACAAATGTTTTTAAGTAATCCTACAGGTTTGCTCTTAATCCCTGATTTTGCAGGACTGTCAGCAGCATTAATACTGATTCTACTGTGTATTGTACCTTGTACAATCACACGTTTTATAAGGGCACTTATTGTAAAGCAGGGCTTTCTAAATCATTGTATTTAAATATAAAACCTTCTATATATAGCTCTGTATACAAAGCCTAGGATGTACATATACATAGGGTTAGCTGCCAGTTTCATGCATTTTGTCTCTGTATGGCTTCTTGGCAACGGTGAGTGACTGCAGTTGATAAGCATGTGACTCAGTCAATGTACTGAGAGTGAAGGACAAAGTCATAAAAGCATGTAATAAGATGGAGGCAAGAATGACTGTGCAACATTTTTAGTTCTTTCTCTGCCAAGCCCTGCTTTCTCTCTGTCTTTGCACTTCAGAAGCTGTATTGTAGCAGAAGATGTAGCCTTTTTGAAAGGGTACGATGCATTTGGCTGGGTATTTTTGCTGTGCTCTGAAGGACATGCAATGATGTAGCTTGCAATCTGAGAAAGGGCCTGGTGGCATGATACTAAGTATCAGTATGGCATGATGATCAGCTTAAAGCTACATTTACTGGATCATTTGCCACTGTGCAATGGGAATAAGAATTCCCTCCCCGGTGTGATACCATAGTGAATTGTACACATGAAGGGTGATGTAATCAGCTCCATAATTACTGGCATCCATGGTAGATGGGTAAAAAGATTTTGAAAAAAAATTATTTGTGGTTAAGTTAATTAGCTTTCCCTTACACTAACAATATGAGAAAGTTATTTCTTAATTGAAGTGAAATTATTCAGAGAAAAAAAGATTAAACATGTTTGCATTCAGCTGCACCATGTGTCACAGGTCTCATCCTTAGAATTTCTCAGGAACAGAAAATGCATGTTCTCATTTGTATCTTACTTTTTTAACTTCAGCTGAGTGTTTAGGAACTCTTAAGCATTCGCCTCATGACTTCATTCTGGTATGAATATGAGGTGACACAAAAGCCAAATTCCTTTATTCTTTCATTATGGAGAACTGTACTGAATGCACAAGTGAATGCCCACAAACATGTTGGTCATCAAAAATACAGAGTTGGAATTAGTCTTCACTGAGGATGGGACAGGTTTACCTTCCAGGTCCAGGAAGAGTCCTGGTTGTTCCAAATTTCTTCCCTTGTAGAATTTCTTCAGATCTGTGCCTCCGCACAATCCTGTCTCTGAGCTCTTCTGGCAGTCCTTTCCTCCTCATTGCTTGAATTTTGCTCAGATATGCATTGTTAGCTGTGCAACCTTATATAGACGGGTGTGTGTCTTTCCAAATCATGTCCAATCAGTTGAATTTGCCACATGTGGACAATCAAGGTATATAAAAATCTCAAAGATGATCAAGTGAAATTAAATTTAACAAAGCTAAATGTCAAATGTCATAGCAAAGGGTTTGAATACTTATGTCCATGCAAAATTTGAGTTTTTTCTTTTTAATACATTTACAAGAATTTCAAAAATTCTGTTTTCACTTTCTCATTATGGGGACTGCAGATTGATGGGGAAAAGTTTATTTTAGCAGAAAGCCTCAACAAAATGTGAAATTATTATATTATTATAAATGTAATAATATAAGCTCCCCGGACCAAAAATGAGTCACCTTGTGTGTTTAAGGGGGTAGTAACTTCAGGCTCCTGCAGAGGGTGTTACATGAGCTATAAATACCTGCAGGAGATGCAACAGGATTCATAGATTGAGAAGAGGTGGTACAGTGCAGTGAATGTCTCGTTCGATGTGTGGAAAATCGGGTTGCAAATGTGTTGCGTTAATGACTGGCAAAAAGGACTGATGCTGTTGGGTGTGTCAAAGGCCTTTCTGTGTATTAAGTAGCAGTTTGCAGTTGTATCGAAGCATATTTTCAAGGGTACCAGCAGTGGCAAAGATCCCAGTTTACTGGAAATTCTCATCAGAATTGTTGCTGAAGAGTCAAAACTGATAGACAGTTTCATGGCTTATGAATAAAAATATCTTCACTTCCAGGCAAGAATTGCTTCTAAAAGTCAACAGAGGTCCTTCACAACAAATATCTGAAAGAACACTCCACAGGGAACTTATGGAGCAGAGTAATACATGAGGCCTGCTCACTTTTGGTCACAAAGTTGCCCAGTTGCAGTGGATGAAAAGACACACAATTGGACTGTTCATGACTGGAAACATGGTATCTGGTCAGACGAATCTCGTTTCTGCCTGTATGTGAATAATGCAAGGCATTGTGTTCACCAAAGACTTCAGGAAGCCTTCAATGATTACTGTGTGTAAGGTGTGGTTCCAGCTGTAGGAGGTTGATGTTATGGGGGTGTTTTAATTACGCAGAAATGGGTCCTTTAGTTGAGGTGACAGTAAATTTGAACCACATTAAGCTGGTGGACAACCAGGTTTTGCGTTTTGTTCATTATTTTACCAAGGGACATAAAATTCCTATCCCTGCATTCCAAGATGGCAATTCTCGTGTTGACAGAGCTGCAAATGTAACTGTTTGACATGATGAACATTCAGGAGCAATCACACATCTGGACTGGTCAGAAGATGTGATCTTCTTGACAATCTGGGAGTACCTGGAACAATGAGTAAGGTTGAACCCTGAGCGTCCGGAAACTTGGAAAATCAAATCGCTGCTGTTATATGTGCTAGTGGAGTTATTACATGGTATTAGGTACATTTAAGTCACAGGTGACTAATTTTTTGTCCGGTGAGCTTATATAACAAAATGATTAAATGAGTTATATAGTCTCTATTGGAAACATGTGCTGTGAGCTAAACAAGAGTCTACACCTTGAAAGATCTGGTGAAAATATATATTGAGGAACATCTCACATACCTTGCTCTGTATTCTGCAATATCATTACACATAATAGGAGAAGACTCCGTGCTGTGGTGTCAGCTAAAGTGGGGCTGCACACAATACAACATGCACTCATTCTAATAACATTTCTTTTATTAGACTAAATTCATTTCAACTGATGGTTCGATTTCTGTCATAATGTTCAGTGCATGATTGAGCTAATTAACCACAAGACATTTTTTTCCATAAACATTTATCCATCTTGTCCATCAAGGGTGCCAATTATTCTGTAGCTAACATAAGAATTTGCCTGGTACATGTCACTAAACCTTTCATACTTGGAGTTTTATTATAGTCTGTTCACATTTCTCTCTCTCTACCTCTTGCTGGGAATGCTGATCTGCAGTACCAGATGGTGGTATCTGAGGGGAAGAGAATGTCTTAACCGCCTGTAGCATGCATGGCAGTCAGACGTTCATGGAACACAGCTAATTAATATACTATTTTACTAAACAATAACACCTATTTTCTTCAGAATATGTAAGGTAACAGCTGTTTATGAAAATGTTGGCTCTCAATATGCCTTATGACTCAATGCCTCATAAGCCTTTTCTAAAAATATAGCTCTGGATTCCTGTTATTTTGAGAATTGTTGTTCCTAAGTGGAATTCAAAAACTGCTAAACTATTTAGGATATCTTCCTGTGTGATCATAATAACAGCTATACAATTAAGAATATCTGATCTGGAGTACATACATAGAGTAGTTTACATATCTTTTGTTTTTTTCCATGTTTTCCTCGTCACGGGTGCTCGGGCACTGCCTCTTTTTGGAGAACAGAGGGTGCATGCCCAGGATATTACAGCAGTCCATTGCAGGGCCAGCAGGGGTCTCTGTGATCTCTTCTCTCCCTCAGACACACATGTCTATATGTGACACCCGACCCAGCCAGAAAGCATCGCATATGTATTATGTCACTGTGCCACCCAAGTGCCATATGCGGTGTTTACACTATTTTATTTATTCCTTTTGCATTTTAGTTAAAAAATAATCAACAAAGCTTTAGAAATACAGTGAGGGCCAAAAAGACTGAGACCACTAGTGAAAATGAATAAAAACGTTGTGGTGCAGAATTTGAACTGCAGAAGGATAATGACCAAAACAAACCTCAAAGCTTTGCAACAGCTACTTGAAGATCAAAGTAGTGCTACTGCTGACTGACATGAACTTTCCACCAAAGACACATTGAGCACACTGAACACAGATAAGCCAAGCATCCAGTAACATCATAAGATGCTCTTTGTTGATTACAGTGGTGCTTGAAAGTTTGTGAACCCTTTAGAATTTTCTATATTTCTGCATAAATGTGACCTAAAACATCATTAGATTTTCACACAAGTCCTAAAAGTAGATAAAGAGAACCCAGTTAAACAAGTGAGACAAAAGTATTATACTTGGTCATTTATTTATTGAGGAAAATGATCCAATATTACATATTAGTGAGTGGCAAAAGTATGTGCACCTTTGCTTTCGGTATCTGCTGTGACCCCCCTGTCCAGCAATAACTGCAACTAAACGTTTCCTGTAACTGTTGATCAGTCCTGCACACGGGCTTGGAGGAATTTTAGCCCATCCTCCGTACAGAACAGCTTCAGCTCTGCGATGTTTGGTGGGTTTCCTCACATTAATTAACTGCTCGCTTCAGGTCCTTCCACCAACATTTCCATTGGATTAAGGTCAGGACTTTGACTTGGGCCATTCCAAACAATGAACTTTATTCTTCTTTAACCATTCTTTGGTAGAACGACTTGTGTGCTTAGGGTCGTTGTCTTGCTGCATGACCCACCTTCTCTTGAGAGATTCAGTTCATGGACAGATGTCCTGACATTTTTCCTTTAGAATTCTCTGATATCATTCAGAATTCATTGTTCCATCAATGATGGCAAGCCGTTCTGGCCCAGATGCAGCCAAGCAGGCCCAAACCATGATACTACCACCACCATGTTTGACAGATGGGATAAGGTTCTTATGCAGGAATGCAGCATTTTCCTTTCTCCAAACTTAACACTTTTCTTTTGAACCAAAAAGTTCTATTTTGGTCTCATCCATCCACAAAACATTCTTCCAATAGCCTTCTGGCTTGTCCACGTGATCTTTAGCAAACTGCAGACGAGTCCTTGCAACCCTGCCATGCACACCATTGTAGTTCTCTGAGCAAAAATGTCTTATTGATGCCAGAGGTCAGAGGAGAATGGTTTGAGGGTGACAGTAACTCAAATAACTACTCGCTACAACCGAAATATGCAGCAGAGTTTCTTTGAATGAACCTTGGGACAGGTGCCACTCCAGTCAGCTAAGAACAGGCAAGTAACTGCCTTATATCAGCGGTTCAGGCTGGTGATGGTGGTGTAATGTATGGGGGATATTTTTTGGCACACTTTGGGCTCCTTAATAGCAATTGAGCATTGTTTATACACTACAGCCTACCTGAGTATTGTTGCTGACCATGTCCATGGCTACATGGCTACATCCAGCAGGATAACCCAGCTACCACTAACCCCAAATCATCTCAAAGTGGTTTCTTGATCGCGACAGTGAGATCACTGTAGTTAAATGGCCTCTACAGTCAGTAGATCCTAATCCAACAGAGCACCTTTGGGATGTGGTGGATGGGAGATTCACATCATGGATGCAATCTGCAGAAAGTGCTTGATGTTATCATGTCAATAGACCAAAATCTCGGACGATTGTTTCCAGCACCTTGTTGAATCTCTGTTATAAAGAATTAAGGCCTCTTCTAAAAACAAACGGGGATCCAACAAAAGGGGGTGAGTGTATGCTCTCTAGTTTCACGTAAAGGTCAATAATAAGCAGTCATGTGCTTTCAAATAAAACATTGCCTTGTAGACGCATATTATTGTATTAGGCTTTTTCTTTGACCAGATGCAATTTGGACAAATACATGAAGCGAGAACTGCTTTATACATTTACAAACATTGTAAAAAGTTAAAGTGGATGACACTGTAATAATTTTTCATATGTTGTTTCCCACTTTAAAAAAGGACAGGTCAAGGACAAGGATGTGTAATACAGTTTTTGGATTAAGTGTTGCTTCTCAGTTGGCCATGCCTTTATGTCCTTTTTGTCCTTTTGTTTTTTTTTCTTCAGCTGCCCCAGACATCACTGGACACAAGCGCAGTGAGAATAAGAATGAGGGAGAACGTGCTGTCCTCTACTGCAAGTCTGTCGGCTACCCTAATCCTATCTGGACGTGGCGTAAAAAATTAGATAATGGTGACTCCTCAGTACGTTTCACTTTAATTCTGATATATTGATTTTACTCTGTCAAACCTCTTAGCTGGTTTATGCTTGCATTTTTCAAAATGATAACCATTTGTACTTTTTTGCAGCACAACTAAAATACACCAATTATGAGAATTAGTCTACATTCCCTCCACAATTATTGGCACTTTTTGAGTAAAAAGGGTTATAAGAAAATCAACTTTGATGAATTAGCACTGAAAAAAATTTGAAAAATCAAACCTTCATCTGAAATCAATTCACTCTGTGAAAAAAAAATCCTCATTAAGAATTTTTTTTTTTAAATAAAACCATGCAATGCATGGTTGGCACCCATGCATTTAATACTTTGTACAACCTCTCTGTCAGTACAACAACACTTGGTCTTCTCCTATAGCATCATACAAGGTCGGAAAATACAGATCAGGGAATTTGAGACCATTCCTCTTTACAGAATCTCTCTAGATCATCCAGGGTTCTAGACTCTCTCTTATCCATGCTCCACTTTAACTCACCCACAGGTTTTATATGAGTTTTAGGTCAGAGAACTGAGATGCCAGAAACTTGATTTTGTTTTCAGGAAACAATTTCTGTGTTGATACGGTCATATGCTTTGGAACACTGTCCTGCTCGAAGATCCAGTGACAATCCTTCCAGATAATCTGTTGGGATGGAGGTGGCATTTGTTGATGATTTAGGAGACTTGCTGACCTAAAGATGCACACTTCAACAGTGGTCCTTGTGGATTTTATTTAGTTATTATCTGTGCATGGGGTCAAAATAAACTTGGGCCCTCATCCAGGCAAGTTATCACAGTTCTGGTTGATCAGAACCTTTTAATTATTTCCCTAACTGTATGTTATATAGGCATTTTCAGGTGAATAGCTGTTTTATAGCCATTCCCTGACTTATAAAGGTCAACACACTTTTCTCTAATTTGGGTTGCTTGTTCTCTTGTCTTTCCCATATTGTTGTTCTGTATCCTATATATCTATATATCTATATATCTATATATATATATATATATATATATATATATATATATATATATATATATATATATACGTATGTATGTATATATATATATACGTATTTAATGTGTATATATATATATATATATATATATATATATAATATATCTATATATATATATTGGCCATCTTTGTATTTATCTCTATAATTATCTATCTAAATCATGGCTAATAAATTCTCAATCTATATCTCTTGTTTTCCTCTTACAAATTTCTACTCTCGTCTCTCTTCTCTCTCTCCTCTTTCTCTATACTCTTTCTCGTCTCTCTCTCTCTCTCTCTCTCTCTCTCTCTCTAAATATATTCATAATAATCCATATCCCAGTGATTTCAGGACATCAGGGATTTCAGCGAGTTTCCGAAGACACTCTGACGGCATGATCTTTCAATGTTTAACATAAGCCCCTGCTTCCGTTCCCGTTTTTTGTTTATAAGTACATCTACGGGTGCCAGTAATTGTGGCACATGTGTTTTTATTTATTTCTATAATTATTATTAAATTATTGCTAATAATTTCATCATGAGGGATTGTTTTCCCCAGACTAAATTTACTTCAGTTAAATTTCCTTTTTCTTACTGAGACTAAGTTAATTCAGCAAAAGGTTTCTTATATATCATTTTCTTAAATATATTACAATAATAATCCATATACAGCACACTGTATTTCATACATAATGTACATTTTTACTGAATTTCTAGTGACCATGATCTTTCATGTTTAACATAAGTCTTATTTCTTGCACAGAAATGTCTTAAGTGGCATTTGTGAATGTAACTCCATATTGTATTGCTTGATAAAGGCTTGAAAAGTACTCACTTGCCCCTGTAGTTATATCAGCTATTGATCAGCAATGGTTCTGTATGCAGTGCCATCTCAGGGATCAGAGCTCAGAGGAGTGCCCTTACCCTTTACGCATTGAATTTCCTTCAGTTTTCATGAATCACTTGTATAATGATATTACACACTGAAGATTGACAAATATGCAAAATTCTTTGAGGAACATTGTTTTTAAATACTTCAGTAATTTCCTCACGCATTTGTTGACATACTGGAGATAATCTTTATTTTCTCAAACACTCAGCTTTTCATGGACGCTGCTTTGGTACCATATTATGATTACAATCACCTGTTGACATCACCTGGTTGAAATCACATCATTGTTTAATTTTACTTCATTACTAGCCCTACATTGCCCCGTCCTTACTTTTTCGGAGCCCGGAAATGCAAGAATGGATGCATATTGCCAAATTAAATGAAGTTGACCAGACAAAACATGAAATATTTTGGGTTCATACTGTCTGCAATGAAATAAAAGTCAAAGTAAATGTAAGAGACAATGCATTTTTTGTTTATTTGCATTTTCCATAGTGTCACAACTTTTTCTGATTTGGGGTTGTATTTACTTTTACTGCAATTGATGAATTAAAACCACTACTGGTGTCATTCATCTGTTAACATAATATTTGGTGCATAATTAGTGTTATAAAAGGCAAGTGTGAGCTCAGTTGCATAAACCTCTAGCAATTTTTCCTTCATCTCTGGTTTTAGAGTAAACTTTCTGTGTGTGTCTATTTACTATATGTCTGTTTACTGTCTATTTATATGTCCTCTCCACACTTAAATCACCATGCAGGTTCTTGACAACTCCTCTGGACGCTTTTTCGTCATCAACAAGGACAACTACACTGAGCTGTCCATCATTAACCTGGACATCGGTAGTGACCCTGGAGAATATGAGTGCAATGCCACCAATATCATTGGAACCTCCTGTATGACCTCAGTGCTTCGTGTGCGAAGTCAGCTGGCCCCCCTCTGGCCCTTTTTGGGCATTGTTGTTGAAATCCTCATCTTGGTCCTTATCATTGTTGTCTATGAGAAACACAAGAAGCCGGACGAGGTTCCTGACGGTAAGTTAACCAGTGAAGGCTCGTCTACGATCAGAAATCAGTTTAGCAGTCTTTTCAATTATCTTCTAATAACTGACCTGTTGTTTTGACCGAAGTTAACAGCTACATTTTACTACATAAATTATATATAAAGCTGTAATGGCAGGCTGTACCGTGTTTTTTGGACCATAAGGCGCACTTAAAATCCTTTAACTTTCTCAAAAATCGACAGTGCGCCTTAAAATGCGGTGCGTCTAATGTATGAATTAATTCTGGTTGTGCTTTCTGACCTAGAACCGATTGTAGATGGTACACGGCGCTCATAAATCTGTCAAAATGTTTTAGCACGGCCTTGGTAAGTTACAAAGCTTACGCCACCGTAGTGGCGCACGCATAGCGGAGTAATACGGTATGTGCTTCAGCATTAGGGTACGTGCATTCATTCATTCATTTTCGAAGCGGATTTCAAACTCAGCGCTATCAGTCACGCAGTACAACATGGACATATAGAGCAGCTGTGAGAGAATTCAACATTAATGAATCAATGGTACGGAAGTGGAGGAAGCAAGAAGACGCCCTGCGCCAGGTAAAGACCAAACTGAGCTTCCGAGGGAACTGAAGAGTTTTGTTTCATTTCATGCGTCTTATAACCCGGTGCGCTTTATGTATGAACATAGATTCGTTAGCAGCCGATCATTGATATTGCGTCTTACAATCCGGTGCGCTTTATGGTCCGAAAAATACGGTATATGTATATTTTTTTAGAAGCAGATAAATGCTTTAATTAATATTTCATCAATTGTATGGCTTTTCTGAGATTGATTTTGCAGAACTGTAATAATCATTACACCACTGTTTTTTCCTTACAGTCTCTGAGAGCACACTCTAGAAACTTGAACACTGTTAGCTGATACCGACACGCTTTCACACTTAATAATTCAGCCTGAGATAGTCTAGTCAACACACACATGCGCCCTAACAAACCTGGTGAGGTAATTGACCATAATCTGATATTCGGGTGTAATATCTCAGTAGGGTGTAGGTGCCTTGCAGACATTATTTCTATGCGTTATTTGTTTTCCAAATTCACTTTGTCTTCGTTGAATTGTATCAGAAGGGAAAGATGAGCTCTTTCCAGCTTCTGACACACCAAAAATTCAGACCTGTAGCATCTTTAATTTACCAACAGTATGAAAAGTTAAAAACTTATCCTGTGGTTTCTCTGGATTTGCCTTCGTCCTGTGTCACTGGTGTGCTAATGTGAGCTATGGAATAGTGCCATCTGGTGGCTGAAAATCTTGCATCTAATGTAGGATCTATGACGTCATAAAGTGTTAGCCCCAAAGGAAATGCTAGAACAGGTTATTCTTTACAGTTTTTCAAACTATGACACCCCTCTCTCTCCCTGATTTGCAAAACCTAAAACACTGGGTGGTAAGTGAGAGAACTTGCATGAGCTTTGAGTCTGAACTTGCTGTATTTCCAGAAGTGTTCAACTACATTTCCGCATATGATAATATACATTATTTGTTCCATCTCTTTCTGGCTAGTGTTTGTTTTTTGCTGGATTCATCTTTTCTTTCATTTTCTTTATTATTTACACTCATTTCTCTCTGACTAACAACATTGAGTTTCTACTGATTTCATGAAGATTGTTTTTACCACTTTTTAAAAGATTTAAGTTGACACCAGCATGGCATGTCTACATGCTTTTGTTAGACCATTGCCATTAGATTTAATTGAAGCACCAAAGAAAATGTACAACACAATAGTCATTACTGTCATTCATTTCACACGGTGGTACTCAGACTCCAGAAACATAGAAGATGCAAAATGATTGAATCAAAAGTCATGCAGAGGTACATTTCAAATTGTTTTCATTAAAATGTTATCTCAGATAGAACTTCCGCTGTAACACAGTAGTACAACGTGTTGGACAGGTTAGTGCAGACATGAACATGCAGGACAGTGACAAACAGAATATATGGTCACTGTAATAGTTCTAATTAAATATTTCATAATGTGCCCTAAATATGAAACAATTGAAACAAGCAAATATCTATAATTGTTGAATTTCAGCTACTGTAAGGCTAAAAAATACAGCTACCAAAGCCATTACTATTTGGGTTAATCTAGTTCTTAGGCATACTGAAAAGTCACATTTTGAAATTTTGAGGCTTTCAAGCCAAAGTCTAAGTACCACTGCTTTAACAGCACATGTTAAATGACTACCAAAAACAGTCTTTGTGTTTTGCCTGTTATTGGGAATGTGACATTTTTTTCTAACTAACCTATGACCCACTGTATAGCCATACTAATACATATAACCATTATCTCAGTGACTGAGCTTATGCATGATAGAAGACAGTGCATTAGAACATATCTGACATGTTCTATGTCTTCAAAATGATGTACCCTTTGCTTGACACGAGACTGTCATGGTCCCAAACTAACATGGTCAATGTTTTGTTTCCTAATCCATACAAGACGATGACACAGCTGGGCCAATGTAAGTATCGGACAAACTATTTCCCATCATGTTCTTTGTCTTAAAGTGTTTGAGTCTTTATTTATGTAACAATAAAGAATAATCGAAAAAAGAATTATTTTTTATCTATAGACTTATTGAAAAACATCAAGATTTTTTCAATCTTGAGCTGAGATGCACTCGAAGCCCACTATATCAGTGTACCTAAATGGTTTGGATAGAATTCAAATATTTGAATAGTGGGACCCTTTTTCCATAATTTCCTATTGGAAAATTCCTACCTCATTCCTGTATACTTTAGTCACTCACTCATTATCAGTCATGTAAGCATAATCAGGCTCGGGTATTTTCTGATTGGCCCTCCTCGCTGTGTAAAGGATGAAAACCCACAGATTTGTTCCCTGCTGAAACAGACTCACACGGCAGAGAATTCATACATCGTCAGCAGGAGCTAGGGGTTCGAATAGCTGGGTAGGGTATTAAAATACCTCGTACATTGATTTGGATAGTGGGGTTTGACTGTACTTCATGGTTTTCTGCTTTGAATATTTTCACTGTAGATGAATGATGGTCTTCTTCTTATATACTTTTCTAACCTTATCATCTCTCAGGAAATCCAATTCAACTAACAACCACAAAGACAAAAACCTACGCCAAAGGAACACAAACTGAGCTGACCACAAATAAAGTATGTCAACTTTATGTTAATAAAGACATAAAAATGATTAGTAGAGCTATTAATAGCAATAGTGGCAGAATGAAGATCTGAGCAGCTACTGATGTGCCTCAGTGAACATTTGTGTTTTTGCATTTTTAGATGAAGGCATTCATATCATGACCCCATGAGCATAACATAAAGGAGCTGCTTAAGAAGGCATACTGGGATTAAGCAAGAAGTATCGGTGAGGTGAAATACAAACGACGACTCAAGGCTTGCCTTATGAATTTGTTGTGAAGAGGATATCTGATGAGAATTAAACATTATTATTAATGGTGTGAATATTCTGATCATTTTAACTGCATGATTGTGCTTTCTATGTATATTTTATTCATGCTGCCTTTTCTTTTTCATATCAGCTAATAATGTGTAGTGCATGCAATATATTATGCTACTGTTTGATAAAGATAGGGGTTTTTGTTTGCAAATTTCAGACTGACATCATGTTGATATTTGTATTTCAAGCATACCTTCACAGTTGTGGTGTAAGAAAAACTACCACCATGGCCTGGTATGACAGTTTTGTACAGTTTAGCATTTCACTGCATACTTTTTGATAAGGTGACTTATGATTTGATCAGACTTATCTATCAGATTTATTGATTTTATTTATTTAGATCATATGCTTCAATAATGGATAAGGGCTTTCCAATGTCCTATACTGTTTAATTTGTACATATATTGTACATGAAATTATTATGCGTCATGCCACTGGAGATATTCATACTTATCTGAATGTTATTCATTTCAATGCACTTAAGAATTCAAATGTAACTGCAAATTGGTATTGCCATTTGCTAAATCAAAACCTATGTATAACTCAGCTTTTTACATATGCATACTGAACAGCATGGCTTGTATCCTATGCAATATTTGTTCATATTTAGTAGATTGAGCATTTTTACTATTGGCTTTTGGTTGCATATCGAAGCTTTAATACGGTAGGTTTGCCATAAATATCAAAGTGCACTCTTCAGACCATGAATGATTCCTGAAAATATCAAGCCACCATATCTGCACCACATTTGCATGAGCTCCCTGCCAGTGCAGAGGCTTAGCCGGACAAAGAAAAGAATTAAAGTACAGGGTCATACGGCACTTCCATGTCATTTGTAACAATTAAAGATTCCTACGTGATCATTCTGTGTCTGTCTGTGTTATTTTATTCTTCTTGAATATATTTCTACAATGTTTTAAGTTTGGATTATTAATGATATGTGTGGCACGGTGGTGCAGTGTTTAGCGTTCTCCCTGTGTCTGTGTGGGTGTCCCAGTTTCAATGAATGAAATAACAGTAGTGATGTATTTGTTCTCAGGGAATAGGAACACAACATTTTATTTTTTATTGTTGAAATATCATGTAAAGTGGGATTTAAGGACTATATCCAACTCAAGTTAAAATACTGTGATTACTTTCACTACCATGTATATTCTTAAGCAAAGTCGCAGAATTCTAAATCAATCAGAAGATTTGCATGTGTATAATGTTTAGAATCATAAAAAAAAAAAAAAAAAACTGGAAGCCTGAGCAGCATGCTCGTTCAGATATACGTGTCAGACATGCTGTTTCTGTATAACATGTTATTCTCACACAGAGATGTAGGAATTCTGTCCCAGGTGGCCACAACTTTGCAGATTTTTTGTGCCAAATTCAGACCACAATGTGCTGCCAAGCAAGTAAAGTACTTGTATTTGTTCTGTGTGATTCATCATGCAGACTACATTGCAGCATTCACTGCTCTGCTGCACTGTGGCAATGCGGGTATGTGGTGTGATTGCATTGAGCATCAGGGGGACTATTCTTGACTAACTGTCTAGAAGTTTAACCCTTAAACAGGCAGGAGAGGAAGATAAAACCTTTGTTTTGTAACCTTTTTCAGCCTGATGACCATCAACAACTTTTTTTCTGAGGTCCTCAGAAATCTCCTTTGTTCATGCCATGATACACTTCCACAAACATGTCGTGAAGAGCAGACTTTGATAGATCCCTGTTTTTTAAATAAAACAGGGTGCCCACTCACACCTGATTGTCATCCCATTGATTGAAAACATCTGACTCTAATGTCACCTTCAAATGAACTGCTAATAATAGAGGTTCACATACATTTGAACCTCACTAATATGTAAAACTGGATCATTTTCCTCAATAAATAAATGACCAAATATAATATTTTTGTCTCATTTGTTAACTGGGTTCTCTTTATCTACTTTTAGGACTTGTGTGAAAATCCGATGATGTTTTAGGTCAAATTTACGCAGAAATGTAAAAAATTCTCTTGTACGTAAATGCTGTTTACCAATTCTACCATCAATACTTAAAAAAGTGAATCTCCATTAGGTTTGGTAAAGAGAGGCATTTTATATAGTGAGATATAAAAGTCAATAAAAGTCAGACAAATTAAGCATGTTCATTTCAGGGGATTGACTTGAATAATGCTGTTGTTGGAAGTCCAATATATTTGCTGTAAGAGCAATATGTCATTATATATACACTCATTGACAAATGAAAATAGTAGTGAAGTTGTTGAAATCCTTTGAAACGTCATATGTGTGAATGTACTGATAATATATGTAAGTGATTACAATATTATAGTGAAAGGATATGTTTATTGGGGAAAACTGTACCCGTTCGGCCGGCTTTAGCCTGCATACAAGATGAGCTGCATGGAGGCATACAGGTTACGAATGGCGTCCTATGGAATGTATGCCCACAGATGTTGCAGCTGGGCCTGTAGATCATCACTCGTAGGTTGCTGAAGCTAGCATCCAGCTGGTCCCATAAATGCTCGATTGGTGATAAATCTGGCGAAATTTTGCAATCTGGTAGAGACATTACAGGGAAACCATTGCTTTGTGTGGGCAGCATTATCCTGCTGAAAATACCAGTTGGAAGCCCTGCCATGAGAGGCAACACGTGGCTGCAGGATGTCCTGCAAATATCACTGATCTGTTGGCATCCCTCTTAGCACTATTGGGTGACCAACTGTCTTATGCGATGTCTCCCCAGGCTATTACACCAGGGGTAGCAGCACTGTGTCACTCCACAGCATAGGCAGAATTGAAGTGCTCATCAAGAGGCCCCCATACTCAAACCTGTCCGTCTTTGAATCCCAAACAGAACCTGGATTCATTGATAAAGATAATACGATTACAATCCGTAGCAGTTTAGGTTGTTCTTGTTCACAACACTACTGCAAACAAAGGCAACGGTGGCTGGTTGTCAGTGATGAACACATAATGGGCACTGCGGCAGCAATTTTCCCTCTGCTAAGCACCTGGAAATGGTCCAGGCAGAGACGGGTGTGTAGTGAAGGTGCCACCTGTGTATGGATGGTGGACAACGATACTGAGCTGCTCGTGCTTGTCGGCGGATCAAATGGTCTCTCTACTGACGGTCTGTCTGGGACATCCAGAGACTGTTCACCATATGTGTGTGTGCATGCTGGCTTCACCAGCACTTCCTAGGGGAATATCTATAATAATAGCAGTTTAGAAATACAGCACAGCAGAGGGGGTCATTGCATTCCAGCCCTGGACAGGGTGGCAGTCTATCACAGGGCACATGAACACACACACACACACACACACACTCACTTATACTCGGACACTTTAGAGATGCATGTATGTTATTCTTGGCAAGGACTCCCTGGAGGAAGAGTTTTGTAACTCAGTGGTATTTTTTCCTGGTTAAAACTTGTCCTAATGCATATCTTACAGTATTATAATGTAAATAAGAGGACACACATGTCAAATTCCCTTTGTCACTTATCAGAATAGGGAAAAATAAATAATCTAGAAATGAGACAATAGTGTGCTGACCTCTAGAAATAACTACATGGCCGAAAATACCTTTGTCCACTACCGTGGCAATCATTATGAACCTGAAAACTAATGGTGCTGTACTGAATCTGCCTGGAAGACGATACAGGTGTATTTTACCCCCATGCACAGTAAGCAGGATGGTTAGAGAGCAGTACATCTAAACCAGTTGGAGATTTAAAGTATTTTGGAATCTCCAAATCTTCAGTTAGGTGGCAGCCCCAATGCTAACAACTATCTGGAAGTTGTGCCAGTAGAAAGTCTTTTCTTTCATCCTTTGTATAACTACCTGAAGTTTGCTAGATTAGGAAATGGACATTTACTAGAACCTGGATTGTTGGCAACTACCACGCAAAGGGGCTATAGAGTAAAAGTAGGAAAGTTAAACAGAAACAGACCTAAATCTACCTATTTTATTATGACCTAAACTTTCTTAGGAAACATGGATTTCATAATAAAGGGGGCGGTATGGTGGATCGGAGGGTTGCACTGTCACCCCACAGTAAGAAGGTCCTGGGTTCAATCCCAGGGTGGACCAGCCTGTGTCCTTTCTGTGTGGAGTCTGCATGTCCTCCCTGTGTCTGAGTGGGTTTACTCCGGGTACTCTGGTTTCCTCACACAATCCAAAGACATGCTTTAGGTTAATTGATTACACTGAATTGGCCCGACCTGAGTGTGTGTATATATATGATTAGTCTTGATGTAATCTTGTGTATCAATGTAAGCCTGTGTGTGTCACTAAAATGGCCATGATAGGATCATTCTCAGCACTGCAGTGACACTGATGTGGTAGTGGTGTAGTGTGTGTTGTGCTGGTATGAGTGGATCAGACACAGCTGGAGGTTTTAAACACTTCAGTGTCACTGTTGGACTGAAAATATTCCACCTACCAAAAATCTCCAGCCAGTAGGATCCTGTAGGCAGCGTCCTGTGAGCACTGATGAAGGATTAGAGAGTGACTAACACAAACTGTGCAACAACAGATGAGCTACTGTCTCTGACTTTACATCCACAGTGTGGAGCAATATAGTAGATGTGTGTAATAGAGTGTACAGTGAGTGAACACAATGTTTAAAAACTCCAGCAGCACTGCTGTGTCTGATCCAGTCATACCAGAACAACACACACTAGTACACCACCATGTCAGTATCACTGTAGTGCTAAGAATGGTCCAACATCCAAATTGTACCTGATATGTAACGGTCCTGACCATTAGAGAACAGAGTGAAGAAGACTAACAAAGTTTGTAGGGAAAGAGATGGACTATATATATACAGTGGTGCTTGAAATTTTGTGAACCCTTTAAAATTTTCTATATTTCTGCACAAATATGACCTAAAACATCATCAGATTTTCACACAAGTCTTAAAAGTAGATAAAGAGAACCCAGTTAAACAAATGAGACACAAATATTATACTTGATCATTTGTTTATTGAGGAAAATTATCCAATATTACATATTAGTGAGTGGCAAAAGTATGTGAAGCTCCAGGATTAGCAGTTAATTTGAAGGTGAAATTACAGTCAGGTGTTTATCAATGGGATGACAATCAGGTGTGAGTGGGCTCCCTATTTTATTTAAAGAACAGGGATCTATCAAAGTCTGCTCTTCACAACACACGTTTGTGGAAGTGTATCATGGCACAAACAAAGGAGATTTCTGAGGACCTCAGAAAAAGTGAATTTTGATGCTCATCAGGCTTTTGTAAAAGGTTACAAAATCATCTCTAAAGAGTTTGGACTCCACCAATCCACAGTCAGACAGATTGTGTACAAATGGAGGAAACTCAAGACCATTGTTACCCTCCCCAGGAGTGGTGCATCCAACAAAAATCACTCCAAGATCAAGGAGTGTAAGAGTTGGCGAGGTCACAGAGCGGACCCCAGGGTAACTTCTAAGCAACTGAAGGCCTCTCTCACATTGGCTAATGTTAATGTTAATGAGTCCACCATCAGAAGAACACTGAACAACAATGGTGTGCATGGCAGGGTTGCAAGGAGAAAGCTACTGCTGTCCAAAAAGAACATTGCTGCTCGTCTGCAGTTTGCTAAAGATCATGTGGACAAGCCAGAAGCCTATTGGAAGAATGTTTTGTGGACGGATGAGACCAAAATAGAACTTTGTGGTTTAAAAGAAAAGCGTTATGTTTGGAGAAAGGAAAACACTGCATTCCAGCATAAGAACCTTATCCCATCTGTGAAACATGGTGGTGGTAGTATGATAGTTTGGGCCTGTTTTGCTGCAGCTGGGCCAGGACTGCTTGCCATCATTGATGGAACAATGAATTCTGAATTATATCAGAGAATTCTAAAGGAAAATGTCAGGACATCTGTCCATGAACTGAATCTCAAGAGAAGGTGGGTCATGCAGCAAGACAACGACCCTAAGTACACAAGCCGTTAAACCAAAGAATGGTTAAAGAAGAATAAAGGTAATGTTTTGGAATGGCCAAGTCAAAGTGCTGACCTTAATCCAATCGAAATGTTGTGGAAGGACCTGAAGCAAGCAGTTAATGTGAGGAAACCCACCAACATCCCAGAGCTGAAGCTGTTCTGTACAAAGGAATGGGCTAAAATTTCTCCAAGCCGGTGTGCAGGACTGATCAACAGTTTAGTTGCAGTAATTGCTGCACAGGGGGGTCACACCAGATACTGAAAGCAAAGGTTCACATACTTTTGCCACTCACTAATATGTAATATTGGACCATTTTCCTCAATAAATAAATGACCAAGTATAATATTTTTGTCTCATTTGTTTAACTGGGTTCTCTTTATCTACTTTTAGGACTTTTGTACAAATTTGGTGATGTTTTAGGTCATATTTATGCAGAAATATAGAAAATTCTAAAGGGTTCACACACTGTCAAGCACCACTGTATATATGACAATGAGTGTAGAAACAAGGACATGGTCATAATGTTAGCCTGATCGATGTATAGTGGCACTGTAACTCTCCACTTCCTCAGTTATGAAGGATGACTCTCCAAGTTGATGCTTGTAGTCATCTTTCTATCACTGTGGAAATCAAATGCATCAGTTACTGTACGTTTGCATAAAAAAATAGTTAATGCAATTAATAAAAGAAGCCTTTAATGTTAATTTGCTATTTATTTGTCATCCATGGCAGAGTAACGCCCACTTTAGTTTTAAATCACTTATTAAATCAATCTATTTGGTGTTTAACAGGTGTACTTTTTATGCACAGTTATGCCCCAATGACTGATTGGCAAGCAGAGTTTTACATCTGTGCCCATCTAAATTTTGTGTGTGCCCTAATACAACAAGTAGTCTAGAACCAGCAGTAGACCTATATTATCTGTTCCAGTGCAGACAAAGCTACAACAAACTTTAATGTTTTGAGCTGTATATTTAGTGCTATCCTACAATAACCCATGGTTCCAGCATGGCGGCGTTGTAGAGGATGTCCAAACACTGCATTTTTGTTCTTCATACCATAGTCCATGTGCACATGATCTAGACTCCAAAGACCCCCTGTCTGTATCAAGTTATACCACATGCTAAGCTACATATCCATTCTAGCAACATTATGCTGTATTATTCCATTTTCATTCATTATTCTGACAGAATCCATTACTATGAATACATTAGTATGAACTATGTCTCACAGCTGCTTGACAGGTATGAGTATGTATTGCATTACAGGTGTACAATGTTGTAAGGCATTGGTGAACACATAGTAATGGTTGATTATTTAGACAGAAATCACGTTTGTTGTATTGTGTGACTCACCAAACCACAGACATTCTCTGTGAGATCTGAGACTGTCCAAATCCTCAAGGAAACCAACACAAATAGGTATACCATCTTAGAGATATCGGTAGGTTATTGCAAAGGTCATTGTTGAGATAACGATGTGGACTGAAGCCATTGTGATTACCTGATGAATGCCTACAGCTTGTTTTATTTCATGTCTCCACGACGTACAATATAACCTAATCCCACTCTAGATTCAGCAAATGAATAGCCTACACGGGTATGTTGCGTTTTTATAACACTCCCTCCTCCCTCTGTTTGGTTTAGGTGGTTCGAGCTTATTTGCTGTGGCAACGTGATAGGTTTTGTCCTCGTGTACGGCTGCGTTCACGCAGCTGGAAGATGCGCTTTCTGGATTAACGACGGCAGTTGATTACATGCCTGTTTTGTTTTCTGGGGTGTTTTTGTCAGACGTGCGTGTCAGGCAACACTTTGGGAGACGCGGCGCTTTGTCATTGAAACGCTCGTCTGATTGTTTGCTCCTGCCTCTGACACGTCAGTGCATCCCGACATCTCCTCAGGAGCGCGTTCCTTCATTCTGCTGGGGATGTTACATGCGGTAGGACCTACAGCTGGATGCCCAATCGCTGTCTTTGTGTTTATATAGCTACTTATACATTAGGGGGGTCTCACCTAAACCTGTCTGTCGGAAACTTGCGTGGTATGCACGCGTTCGTCCTTATCTGACCGCAATTCCTTGTCTCGACCGTGCGCCAAACCAAAATGGACAGGTTGCATTCCTCCATGCGCAAGCGCCTCTACAGCTTGCCCCATCAGATCGGACAGAGATCGGACGAA
Source organism: Ancistrus triradiatus (assembly GCA_025084515.1). NCBI lineage: Eukaryota > Metazoa > Chordata > Actinopteri > Siluriformes > Loricariidae > Ancistrus > Ancistrus triradiatus. Next base: position 177 of record JAJAGP010004900.1, on the reverse strand, counting down.
GGAAACGCGGACGCGCGGAGAAAGAGCGTGCGCATGAAGCCGCTTGTGCCCGCTGTGTCTTCCGAGGCCGCGGTCGGTGAGCCAGACGCACTGAGCGCGCTCAAAGGTAATGCAAACGGAGACTGCCGCAGGTTTAGGGGCAGTCTGTCTTCCATCACCAGTCGCCAAGGTGCAGAC